>PJEM01001969.1:0-57746 GCA_004023845.1 Helogale parvula
TTGCCTTGCAGAAGCTTTTTATCTTGATGAGGTCCCAGTAGTTCATTTTTGTTCTTGATTCTCTGGCCTCTGGGGATGTGTTGAGGAAGAAATTGTTGCGATTGAGGTCTAGGAGGCTATTTCCTGCCTTTTCCTCAAGGGTTTTTATGGTTTCCTGTCTCACATTCAGATCCTTTATCCATTTTGAGTTTATTTTTGTCAAGCCTGCCTTTTAAATACAGGGAAATAAGTTCTTTGCGCAGGTGGGAAGTGTTCCGTGCTTCAGGGCTGCTCTGGAGGGTGACCTTCCGTCAGCAGTCAGCATCTTGTGCATCAGGCCCTCAGCCCCTGGCCAGTGTGCTGGGCAAATTTGGGCTGCCCTAGAGATGCCACGGTGGATGAGGGTGTCTTTAGGAGCAGAGTGAACTTGGGAGTTTGGATATGACCCGTGCTAGGGCCAGTGCCTCTGTGCCTTTCATCTGGGAGCCTTCTTTTAATTTTTTTTTTTTTTGAGTAAAGTTGGCACACAATGTTACATTAGTTGCAGGTGTACAACATGGTGACTCACCTTCTCTATACGTTATACTCCGCTCGCCACAGGTGTAGCTACCGGCTGCCACCATATCCTGTTACAGCATCACTGACTATGTTCCCTATGCCGTGCCCTTGATCCTTGTGACTTTCTCACTCCCTGACTGGAAGCCTGGGCCTCCTTCTCCACTTCACCCATTTTGCCCATCCCCCCACCTCCTTCCCCTCTGGCCACCGTGAGTTTGTTCTCTGTATTTACAAACCTGTGACTGCTTTTTGTTTGTTTTTCATTTGTTTTTTTAGATTCTACATATGAGTGAAAGCACATTCTTTTTGCCTTTCTTGTCTCTGAGTCAGAGGAGTTGAGTTTATGAGTTGAATGCAGTAGCCACAAATAGCTTCCAAGTCACAGGAAAAAAAAAAAAAAAACCCTTCCCAAGTGAGAAAGCAGAATACTTGGAGGGTGGTGTTTTGTGCAATCATGTCGAAATGTGAACTCGTGTGTATTTGTAGTTCTGAAGTGTATGGCATGTACCACAGTTGTGGCTGACCTTTAGGATACCGCTGACCCTCACCCCATTCTTAACCGCACCCCCTTTTTTGGCAAGTCCCTGTACTTGACCTCACCCTCCTAAGTTTCTACACCAGGGAAAGAGCAGCAGTGTCATTCATCACCCAGAAGAACGCTGCGGAGCCCAGGGTTGTGTGAGATGGTTATGTCAATGGGAACAATTCATTATTCCATCAAGCCCTTGGCATGCCAGTCAATGAAAAAATATGTGCTTTAGAACTGACAGCTCAAAATAGTCTTTTCAGCAATGGGCATGCCAAGATCTTGATAGTATAATGAATTACCCTTTAAATCTATCATTTCAGCCCATCAGTTTGGCCATATAGACTTCTCAGGTGGTGGGGGGGGGGGCAGAGCTAAATTATAGAAGTTATCTAAAATAGCAAGCAAAATAACTTTGTGACTTGGGAAGGAAAGACCAGAGCTTTAAGAGGTAGAATTAAAAAGAATGTTCCTCAGGGAAGATACTGAGGCAAACATGTAATTACCGTTCCCGAAAGTATAAGAAAAGCTCCCTGACTTTATGTGACTGTTTAGGCAGGAAAAATACTTTATTCTCATTGGCCACCTGTGGAATGACACCGAAATTTCATCCTCATTTTCCAGAACAATGCACTGGGAAAATAGACACTTTATTAGCCTGTATGTATTGTATGCAAGCCTGCTGAGCAATATTGTTGCTGATAATTTAGGACGCGTAGGTGTTGGGAGTGGACTTGGATTGGACTTGGAGTCTGGCTGGAAGATCAGTTTTTCCCAGTGAATCTCTCTATGTAGATGACTTTTCGCACACTTGATGTATGGTTTTTCTTA
This sequence comes from Helogale parvula, assembly GCA_004023845.1. Taxonomy (NCBI): domain Eukaryota; kingdom Metazoa; phylum Chordata; class Mammalia; order Carnivora; family Herpestidae; genus Helogale; species Helogale parvula. The sequence goes on from PJEM01001969.1 coordinate 1,895, forward strand.
TACTCATGTGGCTAATTAATTCTGTTCATTCTGAAGTCCGTCTTCTTCGAAGATCTGTACCCGTCTCTTCTCTGAGTGTTTTGAAGCCAGGGTGAGAAATTGCACAGCTCGCTGGCTTTATGGAGAGTGTTTAGTGTGTTGGCAGGGTTCTGTGTGACTTCTGAACACGGCACAAAGCATGTTTAGGTTTTAGTTGGTCAAATTGCTTTCATCCTCAAATGTCAGCTTTATTTCTAGGAACAGCAGCTGCCGCATACATTTTTTTTTTCCTCTTGAATATCTCTGCCGAATTGCTGGATGTAAATGGTTATTTTCCATTCTGTTAAATAATGCCCTGTTGCTACAGCAATGGTCATTTTAAATACCGTCACAAAATAACAGCGACACCAATTTGTCCCCGGGATTGGGTCTTAATTGTCTACCCATTGTTTGAAAATAGAGAACTGCCTCATTAATCCGCCGCAGAATATGATGCATTTCATTAAAATATTGCCTGGAAAGTGGAGTTACTTCAAATCCCCTTCATGCGTCCTTCATGGCCAGCAATATGATCTATTCTGCATTTTAACTATCAACCTGAAGAAAAATCTGGGCATCCGTGACCTTTTAATTTGTGCTTCAAAGAAAACATTTCTTAATGTTATGTAATAAATCAATCATTACTTGCTTAATAATCTTAATGCATGTCTTTGAAGTTAGCAATTCACAAGAGAGGCTGGGATTTTTAAAAATTGACAACTCTCTGGTCATTTGAAGTAAACTGTGTCTTATTGATCAGCTGTAAAACAGTACTTGCTATTAGCTAAATGTAAAGGCATGAGATCACGGGGAACAATGAAAAATGAAGATTATTATATATGTGTATATATATGTGTGTATATTTTTATATAGTCTCTGAAGTACCTAGGAAATATGATTTTTAGTACTTTACTATTTGATATTTATGAGATAATACTAAATCCCCTGTTACTCTGTCTCGTCTTTGTACATGAACATTCTGGCATACATAGTACTTACATGTTTTACAGTTTGTTCGACTTTGAAATGGAAGTATTTGCAACTGTAGTTTCTATGTATTCTGTGGATTCATTATTAAAAATGCAAATTTACCCTCGTTTGTTCAATCCTCAGTTGTCTGTTTGCCCTAATTTCTTTTGCTGTCTGAAGAATTTTTCACTTTAGACATTTTCCAACTTAGAAACAATATCCCAGTTCCTTATTATTAATAAGTATCATTTTTTTGTTTATCATACCAAAAAAAAACTCCAATCCTGGATTTTTGCATTATTTTACAGATGAGCATCAGATAACAGTTACAGATTTACTGCTACTTTAATGACTAACTGCTGAATTCCAGGTTTCCTGATTTGTAGCGTATTTAGAAAAAGCAACAAAATGCAATTAATCTGATAGTAATAGGAATGGAAGTTAATATTGGCCTGAAGGTACTCTGCTCGCTGTAAACATCTAGCCTGAATAATTTACAGTCACAAAGGCTCACTTCTGGTTCCTAAGAGTCCTCTCATCGCTGCCTGCCCAACTCAGCCTGACCCCATTTCTCTTCGGAGAATTCTACACAGGCATTACCCAGGTCCTATCCTAATCACTAACACAACAGTGACAATGCCTCTCAGTTTTCACGGCGCCCTCTTCTCTTTGTAGTAGAGAGTCTTCGTAGGAAAGGGTACATCTGGGCTCATAACCTCAGCTCAAGGATCTGGCTCTGACATTGGGCAAAGCATCGAACAGATAGGCAGGCCTACCTTCAGGGGTGGCTCTAAGGGTTGCAGAATAATGCCTGGCACAAGACAGCAATGTCACAAAGCTCTGGCACTCCGAAACAGGGAGGGGACACCTGCTACAGAATCTCACTGGTGTGGAGCCCACACCTCAGAACTCCCAGCCTCAAGTTGGGATATTGTTACCAGTTGCAGACCGACTCTGACCTGTTCTCTACTCCTTTACCTGTTTTCCATCATTTCTATTCAATAATTAATACTGAAAGGCTTTTCTCTATCGAAACAATGCTCCTAAAAGGTTTTACACATCTTCCCTAGGTTTTTTTTCATTTTCCTTTTATCTCAACACTTGAAACACATTTAGACAGAATAGGTTTTGTCTGTTATTTTTGTTTCTTCTAAAATTTCTTATGTAGGTACTACATTCACTGTAGAAATACCTGAAGATCCAGAGAAGTGAAAAGAAATCACTTGAAGGAAACCATAATATTTATCAAGTCAGATGTAGTTGTGAATATCCCCAGTACTCCCTCAAACACATAACATGCAGATTTGACACACACATGCATATCTATGTAGGTAAAACGTTCTTCACGCTAGGCTTTATATATTTCTCTACTGTGCATATTTCTGAGTCACTTGCTATTTGCTAACAGGATTTACCCTAAAAGTATTTACATCCACATTTGTGATGTCTGCAGATAACTTCATCAAACCAATCTCATATTGCTGGACTGTTAAGCTTTTTCCGACTACTTATTAAGGAAATAGTGCCATGCCTCGAATATCCTTACACGTGAATCTTTGTGCATCTGTCCAGTTGGTTCCTTAGGATAAATTCCTAGATATGGCAGAGGTGGGTCCCAGGGCATACGCATTTGTAGAGAATTGATTTCATACTGATCAAGTTCTGCCCAGAAATAAGGTACCTTTCATTCAACCCTTGGGCAGAGTATGTGAGCTGCCTCCCATACTCACAACACTGGACGTTGTGAGTTGGTGGGAGAGTTTTATTTTTTTAAACTTTTTTTAAAGTTTACTTTTATTTATTTTGAGATAGAGATGGAGAGCCAGCAGGGGAGGAGCAGAGAGAGATTGGGAGACAGAATCCCAAGCAGGCTCCGTGCTGTCAGTGCAGAGACTGATGCGGGGCTCGAACTCATGAACCGTGAGATCGTGACCAGAGCCGAAACCAAGAGTTGGACACTTAACCAAGGGAGCCACCCAGGCGCCCCCAGGTAGAGTTCAGAGTATGCTATACACAGAAACACTGAGAGAAGACGACATATTGGATCAATCTGAGTTTCATATATTGAAACAATTCTAAGCAGTCAGATTAGCAAGGCAGGTTGCTGTACTGATGTGTGTGACAAGTGTCATAGCAGAATAGAAAGTATCCCCAGGTCTGCAGAGCTGGACTGTACACAGGGAACTATTGTTTTGCTTGAAGAGACCCAATAAAGGAGCAGCAGTGAGCATTATTTAGACAGCCCAAGTGACTGTCAGTTTTCAAACTAGGTTAAGTAAAAAAGGCTACACAGGTTAATTAAAAGATAACACTATGCAGTTGGACACAGTGCCTGAGTAATTGTTTCTTCCATTAAGACAAGTATGCAATGCATATTACAGAGATCTAGGGGAAAAATTAACCTGTGTGACAAAGATGACCCATTTGTATCTAGAGCTGAGTGTTTGGCCCATATCCCCACATTAGGCATTTATAAACCTAGATGCGTAATGGACCATTTTGAAATTATCTGTAAACACTAAAAGGCTATAATGATCCATAGGCGTGGGCTATTTGTAATTGTCTGAAAAAGATGACATTTAAAAAAACCCACATTTTTATTTGGTGAGCTTCAAATATACCCAAAAGTAGAATGAACACCTATGTACCCATCATCTACTTATAAAAATCACCCGTTCATGGAGACTCTTTTTATATCCACACCCCGGCCCCTCCTGCATTAGATTATCTTGAAGCAAATCTTAGACATATCGTTTTACTCATAAATATTTTAGTGTATTTAGTGTCTGATTTTGAGTGACTGGTCCTAATCAAATTAAATTTTTGCTTCAGCATTATTAGAATACCTTTGTAAAATATCAATTAATTGTATGGCCTTAGCAAAATTACTTGACTTCTCTGAGCCTCAGTTTCCTGCTCTGTAGAAGAGATACTAACAATACTTAGGTATCGTAGTGGTATTGTGAGGATTAGAGGAGATAGTTCAAGATAACATCAAAATTATGCAAAAAAATGTTAGCTCATCATCACTTTCATTATCATCACTGAAATTCAGATTTTACAGGAGAATGACATCTGGGAGCATTGGAAAGCTGAGTGATATGATGTAGGGGCTTAAGAGGCTGTTGGGGAACAAGATGGGAAATGTGGCAGGTGTGTCAGAAATAAATGAGAAAAGCGAGAGATATTTGGAGAAGGAGCACCAGCAGAAATAGCCAGGAGCCCCGGCATGCAGGAGGGTGGGGCTGTGACAGTTTTGATACTGGCTTCTTCTCTATGTTCTATTTCTTGCCAATAGGATAGGAACTTGGCGAAGCAGAATATTTTTTTAAATGTTTTTATTTTTGAGAGAGAGAAAGAAAGAGAGACAGCGTGAGCAAGGGAGGGTCAGAGAGAGGGGGAGACACAGAATCTGAAGCAGGCTCCAGGCTCCAGCTGCCACTACAGAGCCCGATGTGGGGCTGGAACCCACCAACTGCGAGATCATGACCTGAGCCAAAGCCTGACGCTCAACCAACTGAGCCACCCAGGTGCCCCGGAGAAGCAGAATATCAATGGAAGATAGACAAGGAGGAGACAGAGAACTTGAGTTTCAAAAATGTTTAAGTTTATTAAAGGTCAAATCCTATCACAGTAATAAACACTTACAATGCAGAAGTTGAGCTAAATGTGGAAACAGCTTTTGAGTCTTGCTTAATGGGTCCCTAATTTCCAGAAATGATCGATACTGTAAATTTATCTGTGACCAATGCATATAAGTCATCTCTTGGAATTTATTTTCTTTTTTTTGGAATTTGATTAGTTTCCAGTAATGGGAAGCTTATCAAATGAGGACAGTTAGCTGATTCAGGAAATGATTTTGAAATTTGGGATCTAAAGTGGCTTTTTCCACCATTCCATTCATTGTAATTCTTTCCTTCCTTCTTTCTTCCTTTCTTCTTTCTTTCTTCCTTCTTTCTTTCTCTTCCTTCCTTCCTTCCTTCCTTCCTTCCTTCCTTTCTTTTCTCTTTCTTCCTATTAATATCAGTCCTAAGTTTTTATCTAATGAAAGTGACATATAGGATAATTCACAGTACAGAATATATCCAGATACTTGAATGTTTTATGAAATCAGTATTTCATTGTTGTGAATCAGAAACAGGTTCAGGCACCTGACTAGACAAGCCTTGCTTTTTTTTTTCCCCCCCTCAAAACAAATCTATCCTATGACCCATCCCCATAAGATCAAATAGCCACAGAGACACTTTGATGAATGAACTCCAGTAAAGGAATTCATGGCTGATAAAGTGTTAATTGTGGCTACTCCTCTCAGTGTCTATTTGCAGTTAACGGAGACTTCAGAGGCCATGAATGAAAAGAATGGATAATATGAAGGTCTTAGTGGCAATGCCAGAGAGAGAAATCTGAGGCAGGAGGGCACCTATGTCTTCAAATCAAATCATACAAGAGCAAAATTTGTAAATCACATTAAAGAATTTGGATTTTATTCTCAACAGTGTGCCTCCCAGCTACAATGGGAAACGACATAATCATATCTGGACCTTTAGAAGGGTCACTCAGGATTGCACGTAAACAGGACAGGAGGCAGAGGAAGTAGAAGAGTGTAGAAGACATGACTGTGGACAGTGGACAGAGAGGACAGAGTGATTTGGGTGGATCGTAGCTATTAGCAGTCAAGGATGATGCTCAGGGTACGGATATGGACGCAAAGGTACATGGCTGTATCACAGCAAAGGGAAGGAGAGAGAGAGGCAGGCTATAGTGGAAAGGTGGTGAGTTCCATTTTGTGTTGCATCTGAGGTGACTAAGAGATAGATATCCATGTGGAGGTACATGGTAGATGCAGAAATCTGGGAACCTAGGAAAGTAGAGGGCAGTGGCATAGAAATGACGGCTGACACCACCGGAATGGAGAAGATCAGAGAGTAGGCAGTCAATGGACACTATAGGTGAACACACGGTGCTGAGCCCTGCTTACATCAGCCCCCTAGGATTAGCAGTTTTATTGGATAAAATTAGTCTCTTTGAAGCGAGTAGCTCCTACTATCAGGGAAAGTGTCAGAGTCATCCATCCCTAAATATTTAAGTCGTCTCTACCCTATTCCCTCCTAACAGAACTTTGTAAAACACAGTGTCATCAGTTGAATGTTCTCTTAAGTCAGAGACCTATATGTTGGACCCAAACCTATATTTTCATCTGTAAATTGAGGATGATAATATCTGCTATTCCTTCTTCTTAAAGTTATTGTAGGACTCAAGAAAGGTAATATATATGAAGGCATTCTACAAATTATAAAGCACTCTTCAAATACAGATGAATTAAATAGAATTGTAAAGCACTCTACAAATACAGTTTAAATCTAATTTTCTTTGGGGGTGGGCATGGAGGAGGGAACTTGTTGGGATGAGCACTGGGTGTTACATGGAAACCAACTTGACAATAAACTATAAAATAAATAAATAAATATAATTTTATTGTAAAAAAGGTTTAAGGGTGCCTGGCTGGCTTAGTCGGAGGAGCATGTAACTCTTAATCTTGGGGTCATGAGTTCAAGCCTTATGTTGGGTGTAGAGATTACTTAAATAAATAAATATAAAAAAAACTTTTAAGCTGATATTACAATTTTTTTGAAATGGTGTTAAATATACAATTGATGTACATACAATTTTAAGCTGCATTACATCAATCAGAATTACTTTGACTCTTTGAAAACTGATTTGGAAGCTTTTTATCAGTTCTCCCTACTTATTTAAGTATTTTGATTCTTTGTGAAAGGATGGAAGTTCATTTTTACCTCTTCTTTCACCATGTGTTGCTCTAAAAAGGGCCTTATTTACTTAAAGAAATTGAGCAGATTCATTATGGTTGAGAACAAGGAGTCAAATTGGACTCAAACTGATACACAGCAGGTACTCACTGCTTTGGATGGCTCAGTGCTGGCTACAGATGACTAGCTTTTCAACATTTGTCACATTACCTCTTTAGTAAATTGAATTACCAAATTAGCATCAGTTGCTCAGCAATCTGGTGATCTGGTACCAGTTTTCTTCAGGGTAATTGAATTAATTTGTGTAATGTAAATGAACACCAATCTTGCAATTTTTCCATCATGATGCTTTTGAAAAAGTGGATGGCTAAAGAGTTCCAGTCAAATTGAGGTCCTGAATAGAAACATAAGGAAGGATGCTTTCCAGTGTTTATGTTTAGTTATTTGACACCCGCCTATGATATCCAAGAAAAAGCAAGATAAAGCCAGGTGTGAGGTTGGGGTCAGTTAGGGTGGCTCTTTGCAGACAAGGCTTTCTCACTCTTGGCACTGTTGACCATTTGGAGCCAAAGAATTCTTTATTGTGTAGGGCTGTGCTGTAGCTGGTAGGATATTTAGCAGCCTCTCTGGCTTCTACACACTAGATGCCGGTAGCAACTCTCACCCCTCAACTCAGCTGTGACAACCAAAAGTGTCTATAGCTATTGCCAAATGTCTCGTTGGGGCCCAAACTGACCCTGGCCGGGAACCATTGTTGTAGACAATTGACTTTGTTTCTCATACCAGGGAGTGAACAAATTTTGCCCCACACTCCTCCCCACTTTTCATCCCCACCTCCCAGACCCTTTATGCATCACATCCCTGGTGGTATTTTCCAGGACAAGGAGTTCTTGTTTATCCCCTTTGATATGTGATAGTGGACCACTCTTTTTTAGACTCATTCAGAAGCTGACATCCACATTTGAAGGTGATTTTTTTTTAAAGAAGTCATCCTTTAAAAGGTCATAAAACACTTGGCATTAGGTTCTTAGAGTGTGTGATGAATATTTTAATAGTTAAAAATGTAGCCAGGCAGCAAGGAAATGATTTAATGTTGTAAATAAATCTCTTTGTGGGATTTAATGTGCAAAAATGGACAGCAATGGCTTTAAAAAATCATTCCCCAAATGATGGGATCTATACAATGGCTCACTCTGTATGTTGGATCCATATCTGGAGGCAGCGTTCACTATATTTTTTTAGATATTGGAGGAAGACACTAAGATTATTTTCTCTCTTAGGACCTCTATCTCTTTTCTCAAAACTAGAAGCCCATAAAGTCAACTTGCTAGGAAATAGTACTAATACCAGACCCCTGGAGAGAGTAGCGTTCATCACCTTCCACTAGATAATAGTAACATGGATGTGCTGCTTATGATGTGTCAGGCACTGGTCTAAGAACTTTGTATCTGTTAATACTTGACCTCATGAGCTAATTCAGGAACTCTGGATAGTGGGTCAAATTTGGTACAACCTGTGAGCTAAGAATGTTGTTTATAGTTTCTAAGAGTTGAAAAATAAAATCAAAAGAAGAATGTTTCTTGACAAGTGCATGAGATTCAGCAAAAGACACATCTGATAAAGGACTGTTATCCCACATATACAAAGAACTCTTAAAGCTTAACACTAAGCAAATAAACAACATGATTAACAAATGGGCCAAGGACCTTAACAGAAATCTCACCACCAAAGGTAGTTAGATGGCAAGTAAAGCTCTGAGAAGATGCTCCACATCAGAGGTTGTCAGAGAAATGCAAATTAAAAACCTCCACAAAGATGTTTAGAGAAGCTTTATGAAGAATTGCCAAAACTTGTAAGCAACCAAGATGTTCTTCAGCTGGTGGATGGATACGTAAACCATTGAAACCTCAGACAATGGAATATTATTTGACACCTTAGAAAATGAGCTATCAAGCCATGAAAAGACATGGAGGAATCCTAAATGCATGGTACCAAGAAGCTAATTTGAAAAGCTACAGACTATATGATTCCAACTACATGGCATTATGGAAAAGGCAAAACTGTGGACACAGTAAGAGGATCAGTCATCATAGATTGTGGGGGATGAGTAGGTAGAACCCAGAAGATTTTTAGGGCAGGAAAGATACTCTGTATGATATTATAATGATGGGTATATGCTATGCACTTGTCCAAACCCACAGAATGTACAACACCAAGAGTGAACATTAAGGTGAATTATGGACTCTGAATGACTATGATGTATTAATGTAGGTTCATCCTTGGTAAAAACAAACAAAAACCCAAAACACATCATTCTAGTGAGTGGTGTTGATAATGGGGGAGGCTACATATGTGGGGAGAGTGGAGTTATGTGGGAAATCTCTGTACATCCCTCTCAGTTTTGTTGTAAACAGGAAAATGTCCTTAAAAAAAAAAAAGCCTTGGGACACCTGGCTGGCTCAGTCAGTGGAACATGTGACTCTTGGTCTTGGGGTTGTGAGTTCAAGCCCCACCTTTGTGTAGAGATTACTTAAAAATAAAATCTTCTTAAAATGAAAGCCAGGGGCACCTGAGTGGCTCAGTTGGTTAAGCATCTGGCTTTGGCTCAGGTCATGATCTCACGGTTTGTGGGTTCGAGCCCCACATCAGGCTCTGTGCTGACAGCTCAGAACGTGGAGCCTGCTTCAGATTCTGTATCTCCCTCTCTCTCTGACCCTCCCCTGCTGGCGCCGTCTCTGTCTCTCAAAAATAAATAAAAAACATTAAAAAAAAGAAATTAAAAGAAAGCCATATCATATATATATATGTATATATATATACATATGTACACACATATGTATATATATATGAAAAGTCTTATAAAAATTATATGAGATCCAAATTAGAGAGTTCATAAATAAAGTTTTATCAGGACAGGGCTACACCCATTAATTTACATACTGCCTATGACTATTTTTATGCTACAATGACAGAGTTGAGCAGTTGGGACGGGGACCAGCTGGCCCACAAAGCCTAAAGGATTTATTATGTAGCTCTTAGTAAAAGTTAACTGACCCTGAGCTAGGCATTATCACTGTCCCCATTTTACAGAGGTGAGATGGAAGTATCAAGAAGTAAGTGGTTTGTTCAGTCATGTATCAAATATGTGGCTGAGCCAGGATTTGAACTCAGAGTCTGGCTTCAGAGTTGCTTGGCTCTTTTGTGGTACCGCCATAGGGTGACAAAAGAACTTGGCAGTACAGAACTCCTCATTTAAACAACAAACCAAAAAAACAACTCCCCACAATGCAGCTCTTTGTATTATACTTTGCAGTCTGTTCATCCTTTATTGTTATCCTGGGGTCCCTGGGCAGCAATTACCAAATGAAATGAAGAGCATCTTGCACTCCTTAGGGTAGGTATATATTCCTTCCAAGATTTCCAAGGATGAACGTTTGTAATTCTCTTTTTATTCCACAGGATTCCTGCCATACAAGGAAGGAGCCCTGACGGGCAGGGTTCTGCAGGCTGGGAATACAAGTGGGTAACTGTTTTCGTGCCACACAGGAACATGTGAGGAAGGAGGACATGTCAAGGACAGAAAGATCGTTTCTGGGTCTGCAGTGATTGAAGTTTTAATGTCTATGTAGAACAGTTAGGAACTTTACAAAATAAAAAAATTAAAAAAAAAAAAAAACCACACAGAATCTCATCCAACAGTCTGGTCCAGAATTGGCTGAGCTTCATTCAATTTATCCATTTCAGAAGATGAAAGGCTGCGTGGTCTGCCAGGATTTAGCGTCCAGTCCCAGGGAATCATTGTGTTTCTAATCTGATGTTTGGGCCATGATGCCATCCTCTCTGTCTGCCAGTCAAGATCAGTTCCTTTTTTTGTTATGTTGTTAAAAGGCCCTGGCCGTGGACTGGTTTCAAAGAAGCCTTTGGCTCCATAGGGAACCCAGCTAACAGGTCTTTCGTTTTATTTTATTCCTTTTGGAATTTAGAGGGGCGTTCATTTCTAGTAGAAGAGGGCTATAATAATTTCAATTTATTAAAAACAGCCACACCAAAAGACTTAAGAGTATAGGATGTTCTAGATCTTGATTGGAGTGATCATTCTAGGAATAGATGCATTTGTCAAAGCTTATCCAACGGTATACTTAAGGTTTGAGCATTTTTACCTCAATTTAAAGGGCATCAGACGGGGAAAAGTATGAAAACCAGATTTTTTTTAAAGAGTAGGAACAGTTAATTATAGAACCTATCTGAGGCTGAGTAAACCCAGAATTACTTTCTAGTAATCACTTCTAATTCTTTAGATTTCTTGAATCCCAGATCAAGGTATCTCCTTGCGGGAGGCTTAAATTCATTCCCTCTAATTTGTGTTCTGCATTCCTTTGAAAGCAGTCATTCTGAGGCCACTAAGGACAACTAATATTTATCCCTATAAATAGTCAGTGTCAGAAAGGTAATCTTTATCGTTGAGTCTCTTTATTATGCCACATTGGATTTACAATTAAATAAAGGTAGAGAATCTACCTGGGAGAGGGGGCAGTGAATGCACCTAATGTCTTTTTCCTTTCCTTTCCTTGCAAGGAAAGTGAAGTGTGGGGATAAGAAATATGACTTTAAAATAAAAAAATCCCTGGTTGCAATCGTTCATCATGCCTCCAATACAGATTTCCAGTCTTAGATATAAATATTTCAGGATCAAGACGCTTTCATCTTTCTCTGCCTTGCAAGAAGGGAAGATTGGAAACAATCTTCCTTAAAGTAAGCAGCTTTAATCATTGTTTCTAAATCAGCTGAACTGTGTTGGAAAAAAAGAAGATGTAAGAATCCTATAATCCCTGGTTTAGTGGTAATGAAATTGTCCAGGCTGAGAAGGGAACAGATGGATTTTGATTAATTTCTACTAAGACCAGCACGTATCAACCTCAATATTCTTTATAAACTTGTCAGGGTCAATGTTTTATAGTCGTAAGAGGATGAAGAAGAAAAAGATGTAAAATAAACATGACTTATAACTGGGTTATGAATAGTTAAGGGAGATACACTTAAAAACACTATGCTCATCAACATGTCAAAATTCAGATCCACTGAATCAGGGCAATTTTTTTCAGAGACCTTTCAGATTTAATTTCTTAAAAAATAGAAGAGTTTGTTTTGGTTGTTGTTTTCAAGAGAGGACCCGTTGCCCGGGGTATCCAGTGAAGTGGGCCATCACCTATCCTGGGCTTAACAGTAAGAAAACAAACAAGACTCACAGAGCTGCAAAGCTGTACCTCAGATTCGACATTTATGATTCCAGGATGATAATTGGAAACAAAGATGAACTTTACTGAGACATAATTTGGAATGAACTTAGACAATCCAGGTGCCACAGTTCATTAATTTTATGGTTGATATTCAGGGTGCTGAGGGGCAGATTTTCAGCTCCTCTCTCCTTTTAGGGACCTCCCCCCTCCTCCAGTCTGTCAAAGAATAGACTGGGAAGGGGGACCAGAGGGATCCAGGGGCTTAGAGATTTAAATCTGCCGCTATCTTGAAATTAGAGCTGAAGATTCAGAATAGGCAAAGAGAGAATCTGAAGGGTCATTGGTCCCACATTGTGTAGGGTGTGAGGCATGAAACTCCAAAAGAAAATCAATAACTGTTTGTTTTCCGTTTCAAAATACTTCTGCTGCCTCGCTTGTCTTTTTCCCAGGATGGCCTCACATTGTGCACTTCCTTCCGCCTGGTCTCCTAGATGCTCACAGACCAAGAGCTGCCTGAGCAAGTAAAATCCCGAATATAACCTTCAAGATCATCAATACTTAACAGACTGCCAATTAAAGGCAGTATTCGCTATCAAAACATGTTCGGTTCTCATTTATTTTTTTTCTAATTTTTTTGTTTTTTATTTTTGAGAGACAGAGACAGACAGCACGAGCAGGGGAGGGTCAGAGAAAGAGGGAGACACAGAATCTGAAACAGGCTCCAGGCTCTGAGCTAGCTGTCAGCACATATCCCGAGGCGGGACTGGAACCCATGAACCGTGAGATCATAACCTGAGCCAAAGCCAGACGCTCAACTGACTGAGCCACCCAGGTGCCCCTGATTCTCATTGAAAAACAAAACAAAACCCGCCAACTTGCTTTCCAATACTGGAAGTAAAACTGTGATCTGAGAATATATAGAAAATGTTTACCCCTTCCGAGCTACGGAGTGGTCTATTACACAGGGGCAAGTGAGGGTTAGTAATGAACTATGTGACTGTTGTACCGTCAGCCCCTGGAATGTGGTGCATAGTAAATGAATTGGGCATTAATTTAGCACTAGATACTCCATATTTCTTCCTTCATTATCTTGTCATCATAGCTGTGACTTGGAAACAGGATCTGCTTTAAGGACAAGGGTGCTGGGTCCACTGTAATAGGAATAGGCTGTTTGGGAAATCTGACCCGAGGATCACGATCTTAACCTGATAGTACTGCGCCTTCCTAGAAGTTTCTACTTTGTGTCTGTTAGGTATGCAGGTAGAAGGGACAGCAGCTGTCACAGTGCTGACAGAAAACAAGCAGGGCTGACTTCTCCACTGTGTGTAGCAGGTATGATGCCTAGGGCCATGACACTTTTAGGAGCCCATAAAAATGTTCTACTTTCTTTTTTAAAAATTTTTTTTAAAATTTATTTTTACAAGAGAGAGACAGAACATGAGTTGGGGAGGAGCAGAGAGAGAGAGGGAGGCACAGAATCTAAAGCAGGCTCCAGGCTCCAAGCTGTCAGCATAAAGCGTAATACAGGGCTTGAACCCACGAACTGTGAGATCATGACCTCAGCTGACGTCAGAAGCTTAACTGACTGAGCGCCCAGGCTCCACTCTACTTTCTTTTAAAATCAGAGGAAAGGGGTATCTGGGTGGCTCAGTCGGTTGAGCGTCCGATTCTTGATTCCAGCTTAGATCATGATCCCAGGGTCTTGGGATCAAGCCCTGCATTGGGCTCCATGCTGAGCAGGGAGCCTGCTTAGGATTCTCTCTCTCTCCCTTTCCTTCTGCTTCTCCCCTGCTCGTGTGTGTGTGTGTGTGTGCCTGCTCTCTCTCTCTCCAAAAATAAAAATAAATAATAAATAAAATCAGAAGAGAAAAAGTAGATATAATGCAACCTGGATTACATTCGTCTTTTTACCAATGCAGTCATAAAATATAATTTTTAATAATTTTTTATGGAGGAATCTGTTCATGAAAATAGAAATGCCAAGGACCCACGAAAGCCATCACATGGACCTATAGCCTGATGACAAATTCAAAGATTTTAACTGAAGATAATGAAGCAAAGGGGCTTTTTGCAAAGGGCTGTTTGGGTTCCGAAAACCAACAAGGTGAAGCACCCAAGGACTAGCAATGGTGGCAATTATCACCCCCTCTGGGCCTCAGTCCACAAAGGCCGGTGACCAGTGGCCAAACCCAACAAGAATCCAGCGGGAAAGAAGTTCAGCGGGTCTTCCTTGCAGGTGAGGTTGGAAGGCACCCAGTAGGAAGTAGGGCAGAGAAGAGCAGAAGTTGGTGTGGAGACTTTGGAGACGGGAGATGGGGTTGTCAAGAAAGAAAAGCCATTGCTAGGACCCCTCCTATGCTACTCCCTTCCTGCCTCTAGACTTTTTAAGTGAGTGTAACTCCTGTCTTTATGTAGGATTAATAGGATCTATGCATGAGTTAAAAAAGAGGAACTTACTTTCTGCTTCAAAAGAAAACACACAGATTTGAAAGGATAGTACCCTATGGAGTGGCAAGTGACCCAGCCTTTCCTTCTCATTTGCTTTATTTTAGAAGCATCTGTCTTTTAGGCCTTATGTTTTCTATCCCTTCGCAATCAGGGCTCGACCTCCTTTTCTAGCCCACTGAGGGGACAGTTGAGAGAAGTGGTCAAGAAAAGTCTTTTGAATCAGATTGCCTGGCCAGCTGGGATATCAAAGAGCTATACCACCTCCCTGTGCCTCAGTTTCTTTATCTGTAAAAGTAGAATAATAGTAGTGCATGCTTCAGAGTGCAGGGGATAGCATATAGTAGCAAATGTGTATCTAGTGCTTATTATGAGATGAGCACTATTCTAAATACTGTATGTATATTAGTTAATTTTACCAAACACAGAAAACCAAAGATTAAAACATGAAGGGAGACCAGTTTGCGATGGTATTATTTAGATATCTGTATGCAGCTCTGCTTGAAGGTAAACTGCCACTCAAGATTTCATATATGTGAATCAGTAAACGTTTCCTAAATTTTTGGAAGAGTTCTAAGCCAGTCAAATTGAATTTCTATCCCTTGCAACCAAGACACTTCCAATAAAGTGGATGCTCTATAGATACACATATATGTATACACACCTATATATTATTGTATATATATAGTATATTGTAAAATATATTGTATATATATTTATGTATATGTTTATATATTTATGTATAGCTATATACATAAATATATCTTCATTAGCTAAACCAATCAAGAAGATGATAGAATACATAATGTCTCTAAATTTGGGGGAATGCTGCTATAGAAACTCTCCCATTAAGAGAACGAAATTTGTTCAGTACTTACAGTACCAGGAGATCGTGTGTATTTGGTTTGAAATAGTCCTCACAACCACCCTATGAGGACACTACTAATAGTACCCACTTTAGAGAGGAGGGTATGAGGCACCAGAGAGCTGGAATAACTTTCCCAAAGTCAATTAGCCGATGAGTTGATGGAGCAAGAATTCAAACCCAAAGCCCATCCTCTTTTTCAAAATAATAGGCTTCCTTCCCCTGTTGCACTCAGAATGCAGGGATGGGCGGACCATGGGCTTGAGCCGGTGTGGTTTTTGCCATCTTCTTTGGTTCCATCAGAGAAGGCTGGGATAACCACAAGAACAAGATAAAGGGTGAGGGGGTCAGAACTGTGGCGATGCACACAGTTCAGAATAATAAATGAACTCTATGCATCAGCTCTGAAAAGGCAACCATCTCCCCGCAGAGTAACTGAATGGACGGAGGCTTTCCTCTACCTGTTGCCACACACCGTGTGTGCATTCATAGCAAAGCTTTTCGCGTTTACTTCTGCAGCAAACCAATAGAGCAACTGTCTTACTGCGTTATGTGCTTTGTCAACAACAGAAGAGTCTGAAGTGGCACCCGCTGGCCCAGATCCAGAAGTGAATGCCTTCCTAATGATTCCTATCTGTTAACAAGATTTCTGCCCTTATTGAAACAAAAGGCAGATCTAACCAGTGAGTGGAGATGGGCCGATGGTGGGGGAGTATTTCCTGGGCTCAGAGCTACAGCCCCTCACTGGCCCCGGAGGGGGCATGGGCTAGGGGTGGGGAGCTGGTGAGCTTTAAGGCGCACTCTGGTAGGCCAAGGAACCTGACCTTTATCATGTCCTTCAGATCAGGAATGAAGAATGGAGGAACATCCTTAGACCTTTTCAAGCCCAAGATTTCCATCTCTTGGGGCTAATATCAAATGATTGTTAAACTTTCTCTGACCTTCCTGATACTCAACTCCTTTCTCCTTCCTCTGTGCCTCCAGAGCTTTAACATAGCACTTACTGTATTTTTTCTCTAATACCGTTTCCTTTTTTATGTATAAAAAATTCATTTCCCTCTGTTTAAAATCATTATATTCTAGAGCCCTGGAAAAAAAGAAAATGCTCATAATTCCACTCCCTAAAAGAACCATTCTAAACCCTTTTACTCTCTTCCTTTATTTTATTTTATTTTTAATATAATTTTTTGTCAAGTTAGCTAACATATGGTATATACAGTGTTATTATTTTATTTTTACAGATTTTGAGTAACCTCTACACCCAACATGGGACTTGAACTTAAAACCCTGAGATCAAGAGATGTGTGCTCTCCTGACTGAGGCAGCCAGGTACCCCTCTTCTTTTCTTTTGAAAGATATTTGATTTTCTAGTTAGAAGCTTGTGACTCCAAAAGGGCAGCAATATGGCTAGCACATAGTGGGAAATCTATGCCGAATCTCCTTGGTTGAGGTGAGCACAGATCCAGTGTTGACTTTATTTTGCTTAAAAAATTTTTTAAAATTATATCAGAGTTGCCTGGAAACTTCATCAGTCAACTTAAACCAAGGAGAAAAGATGCTTCTATTAGTAACTAAAGTCCCTGCCCTCAGGGGCCTCATTCTTTTCTTCTGACTCCTTTCTGTCTCTTCCTGTTGTTTTTTTTTAAAGCCTCTTTGAGATATAATTCACTTGTCATAAAATTAACCTATTTAGAGCGCACAGTTCGGTGGGTTTAGTGTATTGACAGAGTTGTGCGATCAGCACCACTACCTAATATTAGAACCTTTTCTTTCCCCAAAAGAAACCCTATAGCCATTTAGCCATAAGTCCTGTTTCCCCTTCCCCAGCTCCTGGCTATTAGTCTACTTTCTCGTTTTGTGGATTTGCCTGTTCTGGACATTTTAGGTAAATGTAATTGTACAATATGAAGTCTTTTGTGACTGGATTATTTCATTTAATAATGAAATGAAGAATAATGTTCACAAGGGTCATCCATATTGTGGCATGTACTTCTTTTTATTGTTTCTTTGCCTGTATTTTCCTATTACTTCTTCACATTCTTTGAGACCTTTTAATGGTATATTTGTTCAAGTAGCTTTTGCCATTTGATATTTGCCTCCTTTACCTAAGCAGTGTTACATCTAACATATCCCTTTGCTTGGGGCCCCAAGGATCAAGTAACAACTACTTAGAATTTGCCGGACTCTAAGGAACTGTGTATTTCAGTCTTATGTGATGTACATTTACACAGTTGGATGCTCAACTATTAGAAAGCAAGTATGTTTGAAGGTAATAATCTTATACACAGAGAAAGACATGCACATACATAACAGTTCCAAAGACTAGATAGACAATCAGGAAAAGTAAAATAACATTTCTAGATGAATCTGTCAAATACTTTATTCAAAAAGTGCCAACCAGCAAAGGAATTTTAATTAACTGGAGGAGGGATTGGAATCAACTAGGTTCTGGGAAATAGAAAAGTTACATCATGTTCTCAGTTGTGCTCACTTTTTGAGTATTATTAGGACCGAGAGAAATTGGTTCAAGGTTTATCTGGAGCTTTGAAGTCTAGCCCTCAAATCAGTGAGTGTCAATTACCTCAGTGTATGCTGCCAGGAAGATCACTTATTATTAATGGATCGTGAAATGGATCGCTGGGATGTTAGGGTAATTCTTTGTTAAAAGTTCTGTCTCTGAGTACAATGGAGTTGTTTTCCTAATCAGAGGTCTAGGATATTTCTGTATCTAATCAACTCATCGCTTTTTTCCTCTGCATATTATTAAGGCATTCATTAGCTTTCAGCAGCACTGCAGAAGTTGGCTTTGGTTTAAAATTGTGCCCATGGTAGAGGGAATGTTTCCACAAACCACTTAAAACATTATTAAGCTGTACTCTTTTCCCCCTCAGAATTTATTTAATCTCATTAAACCTAAAAAATGCCTAAGCAGTGGGTAGCATTTTCATTGTTTCTTGGTGAATCAAAACATGAAAAAGAATGCAAACATTAAGAGGTAATGAACACTGGATGGAATCTCTATTCTAACTTTTCAGATTTAAAGCAATATAAAATACTTAAATGTCATTATCTAAAATACTTTTGACGGAGTTGTTTTTCCTTGATAAGAAATTAATTGGTAATAAATCTGTGTTAGAGCATAACTGGAAGTAAAAACAGACTGTACCAACGTAATTTGGCTTCAGGGATAAGATGGAAGCAGATGTTGGAATTAGCATTTTAAAATATTATCCCTCTAAGTCAGCATTTGAAGGGGAGATTGGTTGTGGAAGTTTGCATGGGAAGTGGTAGATTCACTCATCCAAGGTCTCATGGCCTTGGACTCTGGGGATCTCTGGAAGGTACACAAACAGTACTTAGAGACAGAACTCATAACCAAGAATTATCCTAACATCTTAGTGCTCACAAATTTGCACGTCATCCATGAGCATGGGACATACTCATTTTCTCTGAGTTATTTCAGTTTGGCAGCCTCTATGGCACCAATGTGAGCACTTAGCCAAAAGCCCAGGTGACTCGGGTGAGATGGGTTTTAGTCCTCTGTTGTGACATAATTGTGTTGCCATGGGCAAGTCTTTAGACTTCTGGGATTACTTGTTTTCTTCTCAGTAAAATGGGACAATTTGTAGCTGCCCTGCATACTTGACGAAGTAGAGAGCTCTGTGGGATAGTAAGAGACAGAGATAGAGATAGAGAAATAGAAAGTATATTTTAAACCAATGAAATAGTAAATGTTATAGATACAACCTCCAAATATCAGTTTTCTCTAAGCACATTCCTTAGGAATTCATCCTAAGAAAACAATCAAAGGAATACATAATGTTCATCAGGGCATTCCTGGTAATGACGAAATATTGGGAGTAACCTAAATGTTCAGCAATAGGGGATTGACTAATTAAATTATGTTATGGCTATATTAAGAAATACTGTACCTTTGTGAAAATCCACAACATGTTGTGAAGTAAAAAAATGGCAGGTTTTTATTAGAAAGATATAGTTATGTAATCTCTCTTTCTCTCTCTTTCCCTCTTTCCATGATCCCATCTTATTGATTCTCAACCTAGGCTTTTTCTCTCCACCTTCCCTTCTTCATCCTCCATCCTAGTGAATATTTGGCAATATCTCAAATTGTTTTTCACTGTCATGACTTAGAGGTACTATTGACATCTAGTAGGTAGAGGCCAGGGATCCTGTTAAACATCCTGTGATGGGGGCACCTGAGTGGCTCAGTCAGTTGAGTGTCCGGCTTCGGCTCAGGTCATGATCTCACGGTTTGTGGTTTCAAGTTCCGCATAGGGCTCTGTGCTGACAGCTCAGAGCCTGGAGCCTGCTTCAGATTCTGTGTCTCCCTCTCTCTCTGACCCTCCCCTGCTCATGCTGTCTCTCTCTCTCTATCTCTCTCTCTCTCAAAAAAAAAATCCTGTGATACCCAGGGTGCCCCACCCCCCAGTGATGATCTGGCCATAATGTCAATAGCACCAAGGTTGAGAAGCCCTGTGCACGTCCATCCTAGGTCAGACTTCCATTGTTGGTCTTGTATAACCTAGAGGAGCTGTCCATGGTGGTCTCTGTAGGTAACACTCACTGTCATCTTACTTTCTTCTTTTTATCAGATCTTCTCTTCCATCCATCCTATGGAATCTTGCCTTGTCTGAAAGCTAGAGGGGAAGCTATTTTTCCAATCTATTGTTCAAGATATGCTGTGGCTTTTTTATATTCAAAAACTTGGCTTCTGGGGCTCAGAAACCGTTTCAAAACTATTATTTCCAGCATGGGTTACAGCAGCCTATTTTGAAACTCATAAGCCATGGCTTTGTGTCTTTGTTCTCTGAGTTTTGCTTTGGTACATTTTCCCCTAGGGTTGTAAGCATACTGTCTAGCTGCTTGAATTTGTTGCGGGTGAGGATGGAAAGTAGGGTCATGGACTAAAAGGAAGTACAAGGGAATATTTTAAAAATCATCTCAGCACATGTATTTACTCCTTAAAATTTATGTCAGTGTGTGCTAATAATACAGAATAAAGTGCTGACATGATGAATCATACTTTACTTTTTATTTGTTGCTCTTAAAAATCTTATTAAAATGCTAGAATATTCTGAATTCCCCAGGGGCAAAATCAACTCAGTGTGGAGCCTTGTTTATCATAGCTGGGTAGAAATGTTGCCTTGGGGTTCACCATATTCACCCTGACATCCACTTTTTGCTATCCTCTGTCTCATTCTCTTCAGCCTGGCTCTATATGCCTATGCTAATTTGCAAGATTCATTTAGAAATGCATGCGTAACAGGGAGATTCTCTTGAATTCTCAGGCTGGGTAAAATGTGAGTATATGCAGCACAAGCATGGGTGGAAAATTACCAAGTTCTACAAAACAAAAAATTTGAAGTTGTTTCATCTTGTGGTGCCTAGAAGCATGATCACTGTTATCTCCACAAATTCTATCCCAACCTCCCTTTTGCTGGGAGAGTTCATGATGTGTGGAGACTTGCCGAGACTGAGCACTAATAGGAGAGGGCTATCACAGCTAGTCCCTACCTGTGATCCTTCGCTGGGTATCTTCATGGCCTTCCACGGCTTTCGGGAATGCCTTCAGGAGTCTAAGTAGATAGAGAGCTGATTTCCAAGTCTGTGCCTCCAGCCCAGCTCTTTCAATGCTACAAAGGTTCTGAGGTATCTTGCAGTATGGGGGAAGAGTATTCTTGACTTAGAGACTTTCTAGCTTGAAAAATCACATTTAAAAAATTCAGAGACATTCTCTGAATCTCAGTTTCATCTGTAAAGTGGAGAGAATGAAGACTGTCTAATGAAGACTCCCAGTAAACTGAGTCAGCAAGTCCCTGAATATCTCTTTCTCACGGTGATATGGTCTCGGTCAATGTTTCTCTCTTCTCTGATCTCCAATTCTGTAAGCTGGCCTCTTTATAACTTCATAATTCTTTGTCATGTAATTTAGTACAGTTGCCTCAAGAAAATGGCTCAGTTTCTTGGGCTTCCATTTTCAAATTCCAGGTGGAAAAATTGTGATTGGTTCATGCCACTTTTCTAGCCAGACCACACAAGTCAGAAATATTGGCTGGATGGACAGTTTTAGGCTCAGGAGCCTAAACCAATCTAATTAGTCTCTTGTCATATGGGTTGGTCAATCAGAGCATTGCGTGTGGCAGATTCCTGGAATGGACATTAGTTACTGTCCAACACTCCTTCTTTTGGAGAAATATAACTGTGTGATTATAGTGTGACTGCTATTCCCCTCGTACACCCAGAGTGGGCATGAGAGTGTGCTTGTAAAACAAGCTGGCCTACATTTCTTTAATTTGAAGATAGAGGAGAATTCTTTTTGCATCGAGGGTCATATGACTGGAAGGATATGACTGGAAGGGGATGGCTTGGCGCTTTTGAAGGTCATCTTGACTGCCTTGTGGAAGAAACTTCCTCTTAGTAAGAGGGAAGGAGTCCAATCCAAACAAACGAACACAGTCAAGAGATGGGGAAGAAATAGTTACACGTTCATCCCCTCCCTTGAATACCAGTATCTAGTTACATTTCTGGCGCATCTCAGTTATGCAAACAGTAGCCTCTTTTTGCCTACTTGTTTGTGTTGAGTTTCTGTCACTTGCAGTCAAGGATTCTGTCTTGGATGCCTTCTCAGAAGGGGGTGTTAGGCAGTGAGGCAGATGTCTAGTACTGCAACTTGTTTGAAATCCTTGGGATTTGAGGTCCACTGATAGATTTGGCTTCCCTGGTGGGTAAGTCCCTGATCAAGAGTATTCCAAATGTCAGATGTCCAAGTGAAGCCTCTTAAATCCTACATTAACATTTATGACCTTTGACTAAATAATGTTGTTTCAAGGTAGAGGCAAAATATTCAAGTCCAAAAATAAAAGTCAAATGGCAGGTGGCTTTTGTTGCCTGTATTAAAATAGAGCAGATGGAAAGAAAGTTGGAATAAAACCCATACTAATTTTTCTACTTTCTCCAAAACTTTCCACCATAAGTCTAGGAGAGAAAACAGCACAGATAAGAGTCAGAAATGTCATTACTATTTTTACCATAAGTTTGCCATAATATCAACTTGCATGATACAAGCTCAGCATCCTCAGAACCCAAGTTCCAAAGATCCTTGATGACTTTCCCCTGTTTACCATCATCCTCAGCTAGACTGAGTCTTTTCAGAGCAAGCTGAGTTGGTAAACAGGGAAGAAAGAGATTCTTAGTACGTGTCATCATTCAGTGTGATGTGGGGTGATGGTCCCTAACAGTACAGTGTTAGAAAGGCCAGGCTAGGCCCATGGTGGGATACAAATGTGACTACGAACCCTGTTTTTCCTCAGAATAGTATTCTTATTGGCCTATCACTGGAGCAGCGTTTCTACATTTCTGTCAACAGAGTCTCTCCTATTTTTAAAAATTTCATCCTCCTTCCAGATTTAGCTGGGCCTCACCTTCTTAATTTTACCATATGCTCAAGTTGTTATTACTGTTATCAAAGCATAGTTCTTTATTTATTGTGTTTTTAAAAATTTTTTTTATTTTTGAGAGACAGAGAGAGACAGTGCGAGCAGGGGAGGGTCAGAGAGAGAGGGAGACACAGAATCTGAAGCAGGCTCCAGGCTCTGAGCTGGCTGTCAGCACAGAGCCCGACTCGGGGCTGGAACTCACGAACCGTGAGATCATGACCTGAGCTGAAGCCGGATGCTTAACCGACTGAGCCACCCAGGTGCCCCTTATAGCATTGTTCTTTAATTGGTGTCACCTTTTAATTACCGTCATTCTAAATAACAATATCCATGAAATCACAGGTTTGGTGTTTTCACTTAACTTCTTTTCCCCAATATCCATTACAATAAATTAAAACTACTACAATAATTCTTCTGTGTATCAGCCAAAATAGTTTCGTAAGAAAACTTGTGAGATACAAACCACATTTTTGAAGGAAAAAAACCTAAGTTAATATACTGTTTCTTGTGTAACTACACGCAAATATTGCAAAGATGGGAGAGATCACAATTAGAAGCTTTATTTCTGGACAATGTTAGTAGACTTTAGAAGGTCGTGTGTTAGAGTCTGGAAGGTGAGAACCAGTAAATTTTGGTGGAGCAGAGAGAGTAAGACAGGCACCTGTGTGAGGCTTGGATCTGTCTATCTTATTCATCAGTGTATCCTGGTAAGTAGCAGAGAGGCTGACATATAGTAGGGACTCAATACTTGTTGGAGGATGAAAGTATAAACTGAAAGAGGATTCTATCTAGGCCATCATGCGATATGCTTTTGTTACGTTCTCAGGGATTCTGAATGTCTTTCACAACCGAATCTCAAGTGCCTACTACCATGTCTAGCACACACAAAATTAAAAAAAAATCTTTTGTTTACATGAGAACATGTTTAGTCTAAGTCTAGTAAGTTCTGATACAAATTGGATTACATGTGGGGCACCTGGGTGGCTCAGTCGGTTAAGCTTACAACTTCAGCTCAGGTCCTGCTCTCACAGTTCGTGGGTTCTAGCCCCACGTTGGGCTCTGTGGTGACAGCTCAGAGCCTGGAGGCTGCTTCAGATTCTATGTCTCTCTCTCTCTGCCCCTCCCCTGCTCATGTTCTGTCTCTCTCTGTCTCAAAAATAAATAAAGCATTGAGAAAAACACACTAACCTGTCTATTCTCCCCTCTTTCCGTCCTTTGCAACTACCATTCTACCCTCTCTGCACAAATGTGACTACTGTAGATTCCCCCTACAAGAGGAATTATACAGTAGATGTCTTTTTTGACTGGCTTAGTCTACTTAGCATAATGTCTTCGATGTTCATCCTTCTTCTAGCAGGTATCAGACTACCTTTCCTTTTAAAGGCCAAATAATATGATATTATATGTGCAGTACATTTTGTTTATCCTTTCAAGGACGCTTGAATTGTTTCTATCTTTTGGCCACGTGTATAATCCTGCTATGAACATGGGCGTACAAATTTGACAAAAGTTTAAATGACTTCATAAAAGAATCAGTGAAAACAGAAATTAATGAGTGACAGCAGCAGTCTTCTGTGTAGCTGGGGGCAATATGACCACATTGGGAGACGGTGGGTAGAAGCGATGGGAAGAAGAGAGTACCAAAGAAGTATTATTTCTTGGATGACTCTTTCTGAGGCCGGTCCTGCTTGGAGCTGGCTCATACTGCTTCATGCACCAGCTCTTGCGTGATCTCTAAAAATGCCCTCCCACCGTGGTTTCATAAATCCTTCTTATGCAAATTTACCCTAGAGTGCTCTTCTTTTCCGAGCATAAATTATTGAAGCATTTGTGGTCAGTGAAGGGAAGGAGAGTGAAACCCACCTGAGCCTTCCAAAGCGAATGGCCAGACACCTTGTCTGGGTTCCAGAAGTTTAAAGCAAGCCTGACCAAACCATCCCAGGCAGGAAGTCATTTAACAGCTAAAATGGTTGCCCACTTCCTAATCGAGCTGGGGAAATCCAGGACCCAATGAAAAATATCTCACATCTTGTCACCATTGCAAGTTTCCCGGGCTTTTTCCCTGGCCAAGACTGTAGGGAAGCTACTAGAATAGAAAGTGATTCACAGAGATCAGCTGAAACCATTTTTAGATGTTCACTCTCAGGCCAGAGGGCCTATTAGTATCTGTGTAAAGAGGGCCAGAGCTGGCATTGCGCATCGTGTAGGGCATTTGGTTTGGCGGGGGGTGTCTGGTCTCTAGTATTTGAGTGAGGGTGGGATCCCCCCTTTGTGTTGGAAAGTGTCAATGTATGCGGCAGGGATGTCTGAAAGGCAGGCTGAGCTCAAAGAAGCTTGACTCCCATTTCCTCAGAGGATGCTGAAAAACAGGCTGAAAACAAAATATCTATCAGTCATTTCATTTATCAAAGTTCTTGCGGTTTCCAGTTTGAAGTGAAGGAAAGCAGAGCAAATATCTGCCTAGAAGAATGAACTCGAAAGCTAGAGGGCGGGGTAAATAAAAAAAAAGTTAGAAAACAGAGCTTTGAAAATTTCAAAGACAAATGCAAAGGAAAACACACATGCTTTTTGCTCTCTGCTGGCCCACCCTGGCATAAGCCTCCCAGTGAGAGACCGGTTCAAGGTCTAAGTCTGCCGTCAAACAGTGGTCTCAACTGTGGGCGTATTATTTAGCCTTTTTGGAGCCCCAGTTTTCCCATCTGTGAAATGGATGTTATAAATAAGAGAGCCGACCTCCTCGGGTTGTGAGGATAATGATCCCTGTGAAGGCCGCCGGTTTAATGTTAATTCGTGCTCGTACTAGTCTCCCAAGTAAAGATGACATTCAAAGGGCATGAGAGTTGCAAAAATTTAAAATTGAGGCTTCGCTTATAATATGAGGATTTTGTAAATGGGCCTAAGAGAGCCGGAATGTTCCTTCTCAGGCACAGTTATCAGTGTATTGATTAAGCACCAGGGTGTGTGGAGCAGATGCTACAGGAAAGGATAATAAACACATCATCTAAGTCCCGCGGTATCACCATCTCCAAATACGGAAGCACGTCGAAGGGTGTTTTGTGAGAGTGCACACGCGTGCCTAACCCCATGGGTACAGCCTTCACCGTTCTTACCTAAGAAGATAAATAATTTGACCCCACTTTTATGAAACAGACATTAATTGATTTTGCACCACCTCAAAGGGTGCACAGTGGTGGTAAAGAGCGAAAGAAGGGAGTTATGGAATGAATGACAGGCATAGTTTTTTTTTTTACAAGAGGGATTGTCATCTTTGCCCAGAGCAGTTTCGGCAGGCTCTCTGCTCAGCGGCTTTCTATCACTGAGGTCTTAGCTCATAGGTCACTACCTTGTGGGGACCTTCCCTGGGCAGCCAATCAAAATTTAACCCATCCTCCATTCTTTTAATCCTCTATTTTCTTTTCTTTGAAGCCCTTACTCGGTTCTGAAATTACCTTGTTCATGTATTTGTTGATGTGCTCGCTGTCCAGCTCTTTCTGGAACAAGACGCACAGGTCACACGAAAGCAAGGACTACCTCTGCCACATCATCGTATTGCAGAACCTGGGGCACAGCAGGCATTCAATAAATAGACGATGTAAAAATAATTGAATAATTGGGGCTCATTTGGCATTTTGTTTTTATTTCTGGTTATATATATATTATTTTAGAAAGAGAGAGAACATGCGAGCAGAGGAGAGCGGGAGAGAGAGAGAAAGAGAGAGAGAGGGAGAGAGAGAGAGAGAGGGAGAGGGAGACAATATGAATGAAGCAGGCTCCACGTTCAGTGCAGAGCCCAACACTGAGTTTGATCCCATGACGGTGGGATCATGACCTGATCTGAAATCAAGAGTTGGACCCTCAACCAACAGCCACCCAAGTTCCCTGGCTTTTTGTTTTCATTTATTTATTTATTTGTTTATTTATCTATTTATTGAATATAATTTATTGTCAGATTGGTTTCCATATAACACCCAGTGCTCATCCCACCAAGTGCCTTCCTCCATGACCATCACCCACTTCCCTGTCTCCCCCACCCCCATCAACCCTCAGTCTGTTCCCAGTATTTAAGAGTTTCTTATGGTTTGCCTGCCTTCCTCTCTGTAATTGGATTTTTGGGTTTAAACATAATTTGCCTTTTCATGTGCTGATTTGGTCAGCAAATCTCACTTCATCAGACCATTTTGGGCTCTTGCCAAACGACATTGGAAAATTGAAGATGGTACTTATCAGTACCATCCTGCCTAAGAATCATACTTTTATTCATTTGCTAGGGCTGCTCTAGCAAAGTACCATAAATTAGGGGCCAAAACAACAGAAATTTATCATCATTCAGTCCTGGAGCCTAGATGTCTGAAATCAAGAAGTTGGTAAGGTTGGTTCCTTCTGAGGACTGAAAGAGAGAGTCTGTACCATGCCTTTTTCCTAGCCTTTGAAAGTGTTAAATGATACACAAAATAATGTGGGATACGGTCCATGGGTGCAAAGAACAAAGTATGGGGAAGAGAGGCAGGGAGGCCTCCATGCCTTAGCTCGAGCAGTGGGCTCAGAGATGGGCAAATGCACTTTGCAGTGCAGAATGGGGGTAGGGGCAGGATGACGCACTATTTTATATCAATGCAGAGTAAAAAGGTTAGAAGCTTATACCGCAAACCAATGACAGAGAGCAATGCGTCTCAAACTTTTGCCTATACTTAACCACCTTGGGGATCTCGTTCAAATGCAGTTTCTGATTCCAAGGTGGGGTCTTGAAATCTGCATTTCTAAAAAGTCCCTAGGGATGCCTCTTCTGGATTACATTGACTATTAAAGAACGTGGACTCTGCAAGCGGACTTCCTGGGTTCAAATTACGCAGTTACCACTGATTAGCTGTAATCTTGAGCAAGTTATTTAACCTCTTGGTGCCTCAGTTTTCTTATCTATAAAATGGAGATAAAATGAGGTATTCTCGGTAAAATCAATACTATTTAAATGTCACGGTTTATTAGTGTTACTTCAGTCGGGGAAGGGAGCCGGGAAGAAGGTTTAGCATGGAGTGCAAGTTAAAGAAGTCTTAGCTGTACTTTTATAATTAAAAAAAAAAAAAAACCAAAACAAAAACCCGAAGTATTCCGTTATTGACCTGTGCGCGGATTTTCCTCCTCTCCCACGCAAGCAAGTTACATAAGAATCCGGATTAGTGATGCTTGCGTTGCGCCCTGGGCCACTAAGGAAGCCTGTTTGCAAACTGTTTTGGGTCTTCGGACGCGGTCACCATGCGTGGGGATTGGTTTTCATTGCGAGCCGAACCCTAAATTCCTGTCCCTCGTGCAGGGCTCACGCGGCTCTCGGGTATTCAGAACGAATACCTTTCCCCAGCACCTGCGGAGCGGCGGCCACCGCGCGGCGCTCAGGAGAGGCGCTGGGAGCCGAGCCGAGGCCGGTTGGGGGGGCTGCGGGGCCGGCGCTGGAGGAGGCCGCGGGGCGGGAAGAGGGCCGGCCCACGTGGACCTCCGGGCCGGGCGGGAGGCAGGGGCAGCCGCGGGCCCGGCCAATCAGCGCGGCCCGCGGTGGGCCGGCCCCTCCCGGCCGGCGAGCCAGCCGGCGCGTCCCCGCACTGCTTGCTGTGCGCCGCCAGGACGGGGCGCACGGACCCGGCGTGCGGCCGCCGCCAGACCCCAGCAGTGGAGTCGTGCCCGCGCTTCTACAGTCGCTGCCTTTCTGCGGCAGTTTCGGACTTGCCTTGGGAGAGACTTGGGAACTTTCACAGCAAGCCTGCGGAGGCACTGGGCCACTCGCTGGGCGCCCGCGGGGGAGTGGCGCGGTGAGCGTCCTCCGGCTCCTGTGCGGGGAGATCCGTGCCGCGTCCTGGACCCGCCAGCCGGACTTGGCTGCGGCTCTAGTCAAGTAAGAAGGGTTGGGACGAGAGGGCGGGAAGATGGGGTTGGGATGACGCTGGATCCAGTGCTCAGTCTCTGACTCGTCGGCAGCAGCTGCTTCTGGGGCTGATACCGACTTGACTCGGCTCGGGGCAGCACCCTTCCCCTCCTCCATCCCGACGCTCTTTAGTGCGGGAGTGGCCTCCTGTGCGGTAGTTGCCGTGCACCTCGAAGTTAGAAGCGGCGCTCCTAAGTGAGGATGCATGGCTGTGGCTGAGCAGCGGCCTCTTGCAACTTCAGGGTTCGGGTCTGCCACTCACAGATTCCCGGGGAGCTCCTTGGGTGCGGGCAAGGCCACTTGATGGATCGGTATGAAGTGGGCGAGGGCGAACTCGTGGTGAGCAATTGTTTTGGACAAGCCGGTCTTGGGGCTTCATCCGTTGGGTCTGAGCCGGGATCCTTACAGGAGCCAACGGGAGAGAGCAGGTGAGCCTACACCTGAAACCCTGGTTGCGAGGCATTTGCTGGAAGGACGCAGCGTGCACCCGGGCCGCGTCTTCCAGCTGAAGCGCTAAGCTTCCCGCGCATGTGGAGCACTAGAGCGGGTCTGTAAGTTCCGTCCCTTCCCGCCTTAGGCACCTAGGATTTGCCACCAGCCCGGAGTGTCTGCCTTGCTTCCCAGCTATTTCAGATGCTTTCTTGCATCATTTGTCCTGTCAATCCGCTCCTGGAAGGGAGAGCATCTTTAACCCTAAGCTCATGGCTCGGGAAGGATGGGAAGTGGAAAACCGGGTATCCCACACCTAGGGAGGCAGCTGAGGCCAGACGCGGTGCCACTGGAGCATTTTCCTCCTGAATCAGTATTCTTTAACGTCTGGGGGTTCCACGGACGCCAAGCCAAGTCCTGAGGCAACTCGCAGCAAGATGTACATGTGCAGATTCATGGATGCACCGAGACCGACTCAAGAGCCCGAGCTCACCGCCCCCCACTCCAGCCAGGATTTAAGCCCCCCCTCCCCCTTGGTGAAGCATCTGCATCCCTGTACTCTTTTCCCCTTTAACTTTTCTATGGCCGTCCCTCCAAGAGTAGCAAGGTTGATGTGATGTGACAGGCGATCCCCGTGTGTGGGGATGGGCGTGTTCAAAGCTTGATCGGCTTCTTTCTCTATTATCCTTGGTATAGGGATTATCCACACCAACCTGAAAATTAAACCTGCACACCGAGACACCCGCACTTGCCCAGGCACAGTATAATCAGTGTTTTCCTTGGTTATTCTTGAACAGATGTATGACTTAAAAAAATTCTTCAACAGCGTGCTGTGGGCTTTACAGTGAGAGGCATCTCTGCTAAGTTTGTAGTCATAAATCAGTTTGCAAGCCTAACACTTCCTTTGGATTGGAAGTACAGATCTTAATAAGGCAGCGAGAGACAGTTTTCAGAATCATCGTGACTAATGATGACTTATGTCCTCCCAAACTGACCGCGTGAGTAGGCATTGCTCATTTGTGCAAAAAGCTTTCTTCATGTATGTGGACATTACTTGATCAATATTCTCATAAAGCTGTATTTCAAGGTTTCCTCCCTCAATTCTGTCTCATTGTTCTGCTTTGCATGACTTTTCTCTCTTCCCTCTGTGACATCTTACCTACCCTTTGACACTTTAAGGTTTTAAGTCATGATTTGACTTGGCCAATTTTCCCTGTTAGAGATAAGAAAGTTGCTATTCCCAGAAAAGCAATAGCTTCTAGTTCACTTATTTTTGAATGACTTCAATTTCTTTAAAGTCCTCTCCCCCACACACAAACACAACTTACAACTATCTCTATTTAATTACTGAATATTTTTCATTGGAAGCAACATTTTCATACTTCTAGTGCTAGAATGTTCTAGGTCACTTGAATTTCAATATTCATTTTTTCCTTTTTTTAGAGATGTGTATTGTTTGATGACCTAGTTCCATTTAGTAAAAAAAAAAGGCTTTGTCCCCCCACCTCCTTTTCAGTGGCACATAGCCTTTCTCCAACAGCTGCTTTTATCTGCACAGCTCATTTATTGTTATACTTACTATAATACTTTGTTATGTAAATGATATGTTGATGCATATGATATTAAAACTGCATTCGCTGGGGATTAACCCATGGGGATGACGTCATCACTAGCCAATCCTCTATCTGATCTGAACATGCATTGACAAGAGTCACATTATATTGAGCAAGGGTTTCTACATTGCCTGTGATGAATAACAGAAAGAGGGAAGTGATTTTGGCTCTTCCTAACTCAATTAGCTGCCCAGTTGGAGAGTTTTGGGGATTTCTGTACTAAGAAGCTTAGCTTAATAAAATTCTCAGACTGCAGTTTATGGGTCTCTTTAGAATTTGCAGAGAAGTATGTTTTCCCCCTTATGCCTTTTTCCTCTTTGGGAGTTTTTTACCCTACATTTTGGCTCTAATTTCTTTACAGATATGGAGAGACATCATGGTGACTGGCCTAGCCTTCTTAGATTTTTTTTTTCTCCAGATAGACGGAACATCTATCCAACATCTAGATGATGGACTTATTTGTATACATGTGTGCATTTCATCAGGTGTTGGATAAATACATCTGCTAAGATTAGTAAAATGACTTCAAGTCCTGAAGCCAGTCGTTGGCTCACTGGGAGATCGTACAGTGTACTTTATCCTAATTTGTTAGGGAGATACAGGATTGAGGGTGAGGGATAGGCAATAGGAAAAGGATGTCCGCAAAGGGATTGTGAAGTGATCTTGGCCACATTAATCACCTCACAAATACTTGTTTTGAAAACATGATTAGAAAAAGCTCACTTCCTTCCTAGCAGTCCTTGCTTATAGACTTAGGTTTCAATTACATAATAGCCCACTCAGTTTGTCTTCTCTGGCAGCCCACCTTTTTTTTTTAATGTTTTATTTATTTTTGAGAGACAGAGAGAGACAGTGTGAGCAGGGTAGGGTCAGAGAGAGAGGGAGACACAGAATCTGAAACAGGCTCCAGGCTCTGAGCTATCTGTCAGCACAGGGCCCGATGCGGGGCTTGAACCCATGAACCGTGAGATCATGACCTGAGCTGCATTTGGATGCTCAACTAACTGAGCCACCCAGACGCCCCAGCAACCCACCTTTCAAAAGACAAAATTAACTTTGGCTTTCTATGTGATATCTGTTGGGGAAAAAAGTAACTCCTCCTGCTCTCCAGTTACTATTCAAATTAAATCCACTTTTTTCCATAAAGTCAGTTAAAAGGGCTCTTGTGCTTTTATTTATTTATTTATTTTACTTTTAAACATAAATTTAATCGCACAATCTGGTTTAAAGAACAACTCAAAAGCTCACAGAATTTTAAATCTGGAGAACACCTCAGTATTCTAAAAGACAAGGATAGAAGGTGTTATGACCAGTCCACTACGGTGTAAAACGAATTGGGGTCCTAACTTTTAGCCCAACGCCCTTTCCTGACTTTTCCGATGAAGGCCTGCAGGGTGGTGGTGGGCTGGTGAAAGGCCCCCTCCTTTCAGCTTTGCCTGCAGAGCAGACTCATGTCTACCTCTTAAACTATCAAGGATCAGTTTGTTCGAATATTATGCTGGTTGAACCCAGCTGAAGAATTTGACAGCTGCAAGCTTGGGCCACTTTCTAATAGCTGTCATGGTGTCTGCAGTTACAAAAGAGCCGTGTACGGGGAGGTGGCAGTGAGAGAAGATGGGGTAGGGTGATTCAATTTGGACCTATTTGAGCACATAAAAAGACACAGATGTGAAAATGGTGATGAGGCATGATATAAGGCTTGAGAACTCAGAATATTAATTTGTTGTGTGATAGTCTCCTCTTTCATACTTTGTGCTTTTTAGTTGCTGTAAAACCAAACTGGTTATTTGGAATAAAACTCTATTTTCTGGCATGATTGTGAGTAATGATAATGGTGCTCTGCGTTTGTTGAACGCTTAATGTGTGTCAGCTGTAGAATGTTGATGGTAATGAAACATCCTGGTTAATAAATAGCTTTCTCTGTATGGACGAACTACTGATTTTTCAAAGGGTCATGATTCTAAAACCGTGTTGAGTCTTTTTTTGTCACTCTTTTTAATTCAAAAGATGTCAAGATCTTACGGTAGCAAGTCATTAGCATGAGCATAAATAATTTGAATTCAAAAGTATGGTGGGGTCAGAGATTAGAGAGTTCTTGTTAATAAAATGCTAATGAAATGGCACATAAAAATAAGATGCTGTATTTAGAAAGATAGATACTAAAGATGTGGCTAATTTGTCTGCTTTCACAAGATTGTAATATTGTTAGTGCAGAAGAATAAAATAACTCCTTTAGAAGGACACTCTAGGGATGCCTGGGTGGCTCAGTCGGTTGAGCGTCTGACTTTGGCTCAGGTCATGATCTCACGGTTCGTGGGTTTGAGCCTCGCGTCGGTCTCTGTGCCAACCGTTAGCTCAGAGCCTGGCGCCTGCTTCGGATTCTGTGTCTCCCTTTCTCTCTGCCCCTGCCCTGTTCACGCTCTGTCTCCCTCTGTCTCTCAAAAATAAATAAAATGTAAAAAAAAAAAAAAAAGAAAAAAGACACTCTAGTATTTCTTATAGAGAGAAAACACTAGGCTTTTAAAATATTTATTTTTTTTATTTTTTGAAGTTTATTTATTTATTTTGAGAGAGAGCAAGCAGGAGAGGGGCAGAGAGAAGGAGAGACAGAACCCCAAGCAGGCTCTGTGCTTTCAGTGCAGGGCTTGAACCCACGAACCGAACCGTGAGATTATGACCTGAGCTGAGATCAAGAGTCAGATACTTAACCACATGAACCACCCAGGCACCCCTAGGCTTTTTTTTTTAAATAAAAATATGGCATTGCAGAAAAAAACAATCTGTTGATTATTATTATTATTATTATGTAAGTTCATTTCAAACTAGAAAGCAATTGAACATATCTGTAGCATTTTACTTGTCTTAACTCAAGGTGGAACTGTCCAAAGCCAGAGTTATTATTAGTTTTTTAAATGACAATTGCACCTGCTTGAATTCTGTTTCGTATTTATGCCACATGTCCCAAAGTATTCTCTGAAAATTCAGTTTTATTTGCTTAATGAGTCATGAAAACATCGATGAGACTTTGTATACCGTGGGCACTTCCCTGTGACCCCCTGGTCTTAAAACGGAGACTTTTGGCACAGAGTCTAAAATAGTCAAAGAAGGTTTCCAGGAAGGAAGAAACTTAAAGCCCATCAAGGGCAGTGATTCTCAACTGTGGGCTATTTTGCTCCATCGGGGACATTTGCCAATGTCAGGAGACATTTTTGGTTGTTAGAACCAAATTAGGTAGGTCTCTAGCAGGTAGAGGCCAGGGGTGCTGCTAAACTTCTCAAATGCATGGGGCAGCCCCCACAATTAAGAAGTCTCTGGCCCAAAATGTTAGGAGTGCTGAGGTGGGGAATCTCTCATCCAGAGTAACTTCTGGGGCCCAGACTAGTGAAAAGGCTTATCCAATGTCCCTATTTCTGGCAGAGAACTGAGTCTGAGGTCTCTAATGCAGAAGCTAGGATTTTTGCCTTCTGTTTTTGAAGATGTCTTTTCTTTTTTTGATTTCTTTAATTTGTAAATATAATACATGTTTGGGGTAGAAAATTCAAACCCTGGAAAAGAGTATAAAAAGGAAAGTGAGAGGTGAACCTAGTTCTGCCATCGAGATCATACCTTTTCATGTTTCAATAAAGATATTTCTGTTTCTCTCCTTCTGCCTTTATCTGCATATAGACATTTAGACCAAATCATTTTAGATCAATGGGGTCATTTATCTTATAATCTTTACTTGGCAAATGGCTACTGGCAGTGAAGAGAGCTAGAGGACATTCTTTTTCGTGGCTGTATGTTTTTCTATGTAAAAATTCCATCTTCCTGCTGGTCATAAAACACCCAAAGTCAAAAAGCAATTTTGAGTTTCTTTATTATGCATTCCTCTTTGCCAATGACAGCACGTTTCATAATGTCAGTGTTGGCAAAAGTCCTTTCGTTCGATTTTTTTTTCTTGGTGTCCAGTTTAAGATTTTAAGTAGTTTGCAAGCCAGAAATTTTTTATACAGTGGGGCGTTTAATTAAGGCAGTCTCAAAATGTATTATTGGGGTGGATTCTCTGCATGTATCAGTGGGGCAACAATTCACTGGGGCTTGCAGTCTCCGTGACTATTTAAATCATTTGGCAGCTCTTCTAGAAGCAGCCAGATTGTAATGTAAACATCTGTTACCTTTTCTCTGCTTTCAGAACTGATTATGCAACCCGGCTTCACATCGGAGACACACGGCTTTCTTCCTCTATATTTTTGGATTAATTCCTTCTCAACAGACACACACACACCCACGGACACAAATCAAAAGAGCCATAAAATTGGTTACCATGGGCCCAGTCCTCCCAGGATAAACCTCACTTCTTCACCCTCTGTCCTGCTCTTTGCAGACCCTTAGATGTGCTCAGGAGCACGGAGCTCCGTTAAACAGGCTGGGGGAGGTCTGTGAATCTGTCCCCTGGTACCAGCCTCATTCTCCTTGGGTGCCTAATTTCCACTCGCCTCAGCTGAGGGGATCTGGGAGAAAGGAACTGGTTAATATTTAAATCTCCCCAGTAAAGCCACGAGGTACCGAAGTACCGGCTAGGGTAGGGGTGGGTGGGAGTGGGCAAGGAGGCATTTGAAGGGAATTGGATGTTAGATAGCAAATGTCTCTTTCGCTAAAGTTTTCTGCTGGTATTTGCCACTTCTTCATTAGGGAATGTTTGTCAAATATTTGCTTTGTTGACCTTGCAAAAAATTGTAGCTACAATAGCTATCATTTGTTGGATAAGGACGCTGCTGGGTATGGTGCTGTTTTAAAAAATTGTGCTAAAATTGGGGCATCTGGGGGGCTCAGTTGTTTAATAAGCGTTCGGCTTTGGCTCAGGTTATGGTCTCGCAGTTTGTGAGTTCGAGCCCTGTGTTGAGCTCTGTGCTGACAGCTTAGAGCCTGGAACCTGCATCGAATTCTGTGTCTCCCTCTCTCTCTGCCCCTTCCTTGCACGTACTCTGTCTCTCTCTTTCTAAAATAAATAAACATTTAAAAAATTGTGCTGAGATACAAAAAACATCAGTTCAGCTACTTTATCATTTTTATTTTTTTCTTTTTATTAAGATTTTATTTTTAAGTAATCTCTATGCCTGACTTAGAGCTTGAACTCATGACCCTGAGATCAAGAGTCACGTGTTCTACTGCCTGAGTCAGCTAGGTGCCCCACTGATTAACAATTTTTAAGTGTGTGGTATTAAACACATACATTGTTGTGCAGATGTACCCACCGCCCATCCCCCGAACTCTTTTCATCCCGGAAAACTGAAACTCTGTGCCCCTTACCTAAATAGCAGCTCCCAACTCTCTCCTCTGAGCCCCTAGCACGTACATTCTACTTTCTATCTCTAGGAAATTAAGTGCCCCAGATACCTCATTGAAGGAGAATCATACAGTATTTATCCTTTTGTGCCTCACTTATTTCACTTCGAATAGTGTCTTCAAGGTTCATCCATATTGTAATGTGTGTTGGAATTTCATTCCTTTTTAAGGCTGGGAAGCATCACGTTTTGTTCATCCATTCATCCATCCATGGATGTGTGGGTCGCTGCTACATTTTGGCCTCTGTGAATAACGCTCCCATGCACATGGCTGTACAGATATTTTTCTTGAGTCTCTGCTTTCATTTCTTGGATGTATACACAGATATGGAATTGTTGGATCATGTGGTAGTTCTGCGCTTTAGTTTTTGAGGAGCCGTCAATACTGTTTTCCATAGAGGCAGTATCATTTAACAGCACTAAACATTTTTATACACTACCTTTCCCAAGCCCTACATGGTTGAGAGAGTCATCATCTCCCTTCTGTGTGCTAGGGAAGTGACACACATTGGACGAAGCCATATAGGTAGCTTTGCGGCAGGGCCATGGCTTGAACCCAGGCAGTGTGGGAGAAACAAAGCTCTTCCTAGACCATTCATCCTTTCAGTTCAAGAAAGATGAACTGAATGCCTCCTGTGCCTGGCCCGGGTGTGGTGAGGGTCTAGGGGACAAATAACAAATGTGTTTATTACAAGAAGAAGCTCTGAAAGTCCTGATCCTACCACCCTAAGGAATTTGAGCTGTGAGTCACACTGATTGTGAAATTGGTGTTTGATCAAAATAATAAGAAGCCGATAAATATCTACTGTGGTTATTTTGGCTGTTCATATTAGTGCTGCCTCAACCCCTCTGGCAATTAATAACCGTGCAGCTCATGGTTTCTAAAATGCCATGCCAATTTTTGCTTTTCGTTGGAGGTGGGGGGTAGTGTTGGGTGTAAGACAGTACAAGGAAATAATGGAGATCAAGATAAGCCTTAGGTGGGATCTGAGAGATGATTGCGTTTTTATTTTACAGAGACAGTAGGCAGAAGACATTGGCGTCTTCCCCACCAAAAATATAGCTAAATGGAGTTCTTGCAAAAGAAAGCACGTTTTGTCACTTTACAGAATTAACAATTGATCAGTTTTGTGGTTCCCGAGTCCTTTATAAGCACCCCATGTTTATTCATTATTGTGATTACAGAGTCCAAGCAGTCTGCTTGATGTGATGAGCAAAAGCAAGACGCCAAGGCATTTAAATACACTTGAAATTAACGTTTGCACAAATAGGTGTCTGATAGGGTATTCTAATTTGATTCTAAAGGCCTTGAAATAAGCCTGTATCTAGGGGTGTCCTTCTGGGAATCCTAAGTCAGATGTGTGTAGTTCATTTGCAAGGTTTCTGTGTTACTTAAAAGGAAAATGGCAGTGTTCGGAACACATCAGCCCCATGTCCTTTGAGGGTGAGTAGGGGAGACAGAGAACCAGTTAGCATGGCTGTTGATACCGGCCTTGCGTACTGGGTTACCCTTTAGGATGGAGAGGCAAGCTCTAGCGTTCCTGATAGCC
Source organism: Helogale parvula (assembly GCA_004023845.1). Classification (NCBI taxonomy): domain Eukaryota; kingdom Metazoa; phylum Chordata; class Mammalia; order Carnivora; family Herpestidae; genus Helogale; species Helogale parvula. Next base: position 39,481 of record PJEM01001969.1, read on the forward strand.
GGCGAAAAGTCAGCCTGTCTGGATATATACTCCAACAAAGTACACCAATCATCCTGCAGAAGTATTAATCAGAGAAGGAAAATACTCAAGTCTGAAAGTTAAGGTCACCCTGAGAAAAAGGACTGGCAGAATTCCTAGAAAACTCTGTTTCTTCAAGACATTTTGATTCCAAATTTACTCTCTTCACATTTACAAAAGACTCATGATCCCAAGAGTAAACTCAGTTTGTGGTTTGATGTGCAAATATTTCTGAACCATAGCATAAATAGACATGAACTTACAAGCAGTTGACTACATCCATATACAAGTTTCAAAGTCCTCATTTACTTAGAAGTAATGAGGAGAGATGAGTATAGGGTTTATGCTGATTGCAATTTTTTTTTGTCTTCTGAACATACTGGATTTAAAAAATCTATTTCATGTTATCAGTCTTGTTTGGTATGCCGGTATGCCAGTTCTAGTCCTATTGCAATTCTTTTTATTAAAGTATAGTAGGCACACACTGTTACATTGGTTTTAGGTGTATGACACAGTGATTTAACGAGTCTATGTTATCCTATGCCCACCACAAGTGTAGCTACCCTCTGTTACCATAAACATATTATGATAGAGTTCACTATATTCCTTATGCTGTATCGTTTACGCCCCAACTTACTCTTTATAAAAACTTGAAGCCTGTATCCTCCATTCCCCTTCATCCATTTTGCTCAGCCCCCAAACTGCTTTCCCTCTGGTAGTTGTCAGTTTGTTCTCTATTTAGGGATCTGTTTCTGCTTTATGTTTGTTTGTTTTGTTTTTTAGATCCCATGTATAGGTGAAATCATATGGCATTTGTCTTTCTCTGTCTGACTTACTTCACTTAGTGTAATACCCTCTAGGTCCATCCTTGTGGTCAAAAATGGCAAGATCTCATTCTTTTTCTTATGGCTGAGTGATATTTCAGTGTGTGTGTGTGTGTGTGTGTGTGTGTGTGTGTGAGAGACATCTTTATTCATTCTTTGTCCATCTACCGATGGACACTTGGGTTGCTTCCAAATCTTGGCTATTGTAAATAATGCTGCAGTAAATATTAAACATAGGGGTGCATATATATTTTTGAATTAGTATTTTTGTTTTCTTTGGGTAAATACCCAGTTGTGGAATTATTGGATTGTATGGTATTTCTACTTTTAGTTTTTTGAGGCACCTGTATACTGTTTTCTGCCGGAGTCCAGTTCCAGCAGGTCCAGGGTCCCCTGAAGGAGAGACGGTGTTGGCAAAAAAGAGTAAGAGAGCCTCGAGTTTCTTACTTGGTCACCAGGCAGGCATCTCTGTTCAGTCTGCTTTGGTGCCCTTTTTTATTGGTTACGCAATAACATGACATCAGAAAATAGAAATTGCTTACAGTTTCTAACTCTTAGTGATAAGGTGTTTTAATTATCAAAGGTGTACAGAGACAAGTTTTACAGAAGTATTTTTGTAGAACTATTCCAATTTATTTTTGGCATCAGTCCCCAAGGTTAGGAAAGTAACAAACCTATCTTATTTTGTACGGGTTGGTTTTTGGCCATTAATTATAACTTTGTTTTTAATTAACGTGTTATAACCAAGTCATGTAATGCACTTACAGTAAGGTTAAGTAAATTTTACAACTAAGAGAATAACAAGATGTTTTTAGTAAAAAAACAGGATAATATACATATTAGTTAAGTTAGTAATGCTAAAATTACAACATAGGTCAAATTGTATATAGATGGAGTTATTTTTTCTAGCTCATAAACCACGAGAGAAAGAATGTTTGTTAACAAGTTGCTAGAGAAAGCCCTTTCTTTGATGTAAGCATAATGGGGGCCCTGTGTGCATTGACGTTGCACCGGGGTTTTTAGTTTCTTATCCATCCTCATAACTGAAGTCAGTACAAGGGAGGGTATTTGTGACTCCAATTAGCAAAGATGTATGCAGCAACTTATGTCTGGTCCTTGTCTGTTTCTTATCTCTAAGTTAGGCTCCTCTTCTCTGGGCCAGAGTTAATTGTAACTCTTATATTCTTAGCCCCCTTTATGTTTTGGGTCTGCAGTGCTCATTAGAAGAGCCTTTTGTCAAATATTCATAATGTTTTGATCCAAAATCTCTTATGCATGGACAGGAAAATGCCTTTTCTTATAGGGTACTGTGTGGGGAATATCGGCCTGACTTGGAACATTGTGAGGCCTAATCAACAGCAACAGGCTTAATTTCACATGAGCAGTAGTAGCAGAAGGAGATGCCAGTTTCCACCTCTCATGGCAGGAGCCGTGCACGTCTGCCATTTCCTTACTGTGACCGTGTCATCCAGCAAAGCTGCTGCGGCTCCCAGCAGTTTTCCATAGAAAACTGGTACATAAGGAGGATTTTGTTACAACACAGATTCCCAGGGCTCACCCTGAGAGCTACTGGTTCAGTAAGTCTAGGATGGAGCCTGAGAATTTGCATTTCTGACAAGTCCCACAGACCACTGATGCTGCCAACTTATGCTTTGTGCATCTTTTTACAGTTCATCTTTCAGAGTTAAAAAATTGTAATATGGAGATTTTTATAGAACAAAGTCATTTTGATTAGGTTGTTTCTCATTTTGTGATCCACTGGGTAAGTTTGTCTAACTAGTATAATTCTGAAGATTAATATAGATTACTGAACCCAAAATACAACTTACATATTGGGTGGATCAGTGTTATATATGAGAAACTGATTTTGATAATGTCCATAAGTTTCTTAGAGTGTAAGATGTATTTTCTGTAGTTGAGGACTTTTTGAATAAGAATTGTTTAGTTGTTTGAATGGATATTGAGGCTCTTTTGCTGTATGTAGCATGTGACCAGCATATCACCTACTTCTGTCATCTGGCTGATGTCTGTATTGATCAGGAAAAAAATGTGGCTTCTGTTTCCATATACTTTGAGTCTGATTTAAATTGTAAGCCTATCGGCAGGTGACATACAGGAATTTCGTTTTGGTTCCTGTATAGTTAAGACTCAGCAGATGTTAAAAGCTGATGTGGATTTAAGATTTCATCCGCTCTGGGAATAACTGAAGATTTAGTTAGGACCAGAAGATGGAGTTGTAGATTGAGTTATAGGACTTGAGGGGGTATGGAAAGTTTTTGCACAGATGCCTGGCTTGGTGCGTTCTCTTACTGCTTGGGGGAATAAATTACTGTCTGTATTTGCTTAAATGAAAAGCTTTGAGTGGATTTTACTTTGTCTCGCACTATTAACAAGAACTTGAAGTTTGCAGACCAAAGTCTCTTCTGAATGAAAAACAAATGTTAAAGAATTTGTTTAAATCCTCATTCGTTTTTTTAAATTGGGGTTTCAGGAGATTATTTTAGGGATAGCCTGACTTATAGAAATGTGTGGGCATTGGCAGGAGGGTTGGAGTTGGGAGCCACCAAGAAGAGTGGATGGGCTGGGTCAGAGTTGTTTCACCTCCTCTGTCTCCAGAGCTGTGTTTTTAATTACATGGCTGGTTTGCAGAACTTTGGTGTTCTCTCGAAGGCTGTGGTGTGTTGCGTGTGACTAGGTTTGTACTAACATTTCCTTGGGACCCATCAGTCACTGTTGTCCCTTTGGCACGTTTTCATTTTGGTCATCTTTGCCCAACTGTCAAGATGCTATAGCTCTTCTCCCTGGCTGCCTGCCATTTTGCCCTCTGTCCCCCTGTAGTTCTCAATTCCAGACAGTTCGAAGATGAGACTTCCAGGTTGAGTGGCAGACGAGGGCTCCACGGAAGTTAGTTTCCATGGAAGACAAAACAGCAAGAAACATCCAAACAAACTTGCCCTAATCTTTTTTTTTTTTTAAAGAACAAATATCCACTTAAAAAAAGCATGGCATTTTATTTACTGTAGAATCTAGAGAGTATGGATGGAATTCTCTGTTGGCTGGGAATTGGCTGGTCAGTGTTATTACAGCTGAGGTTTTTGTATCATAGGGACAGTGAGGCCACCAATGATAATACAGCAATCGGTGTCTTAACCAGTGACCTTGTGAAAGCCCAGCTGGTAACATGCAAGTTGTAAGAAAAAAAAAAAAAGGACAATTACAGTAAGATAAAAAGTAAAGATCACCTTAAAAGACCCTTCCAGCCCGTTTCTAAAGCTCTCTCCCTGCACACTGTTAAGTGTTTGGCTAATATCATTCTGCATATATTTAAAACACATTTTGTCTAAAGAAATCCCAATATGAGGAGGGAGAATGGTCTTCTGGTCTGCTGGTAGACTCTGTTTGAAGATCATCTGTCAGAGCTCAGTGATCAACAGAAGTAGGGAGCGTTTACGCTTATTTAAAAAGTATAATGTGGAAGCCTCAAAATATATTAAACTTTTCTATTCATGTTATTTAAATCACATATGCCTACTAAACATGTAGTATTGCCTGAGTTTTTTCACTTAAATAGGAATTTACTATAGGTCTGTTTCAGTTATTTGCATTGTTTGCTTACCATTGTCTTGGAGAGTTATCCATGTCGATACATGCGTAGCTCTTGTCCATTTCTTTAACTGCCTAACTTTCATTAGGAATGTACTACATTTTATCTAGTTGTTCCCTACAGATTAAGCCTTTTACATTACAGGTGATCGAAAGTTCCAGTAGAACTTTCTGCCATGAAAGAGAATATTCTAAAATCTGTGTGGTCCACTCACAGCAGTCATTGAGCCACATGTGACTGCTGAGCGCTTGAGATGTGGCTGCTGCGATGGAGGAATCGAGTTTTAAATTTTATTTATTTTCAATGAATTGAGCTTTATTTAAATAGCCGCTCATGGATAGTGGCTGCCTTTCTGGACAGTTCGTGTGGAAGGTATACCTCCGTCAGAAGGAGCCACAGCTACTGTTTTGCTATTTTACCGCCAAAATGTTTTGGTAAGTGACTCATGAAGAGGTGGAGGTGTAGTCTATTTTGTTCAACAAGAGGACCAAGACTCTCACTGAAAATAGGGAGATAAATAATCTAATGGAAACAGGACAGAGCCGTGAAGATTTATCAGGCGTTTTCCTTCCCTCCCTCCACTCCTGTCTGCTCTGCCCTGGCTGGGCTTCCTGATGGGAGCTCTATCATTCTACCAGGGCAGTTCTTTGTAAAGTGAATTGATGGCTATGTAAATACAGCCATTAACCTTAAGCACCTCAGACAGCTCCTTGGACGCTGCAGTTTTCTTGCCCTTGAAAATGCTGGTTGATGGATGCCAAGATACTAAAAAAAAATTTTCTCCCTGTAACAGTTTGAAACACAGGATCTTCTAAGTGATAGGCCAAGGGAGCCAGTGAAATTGAGGGCCTACTCGGTGTGAGTACTATGGCAAGGGTTTGGAATTCTCTTCTTGCAGAGGAATATTTTGTAGGTTTACTCTGGATAGATAAGAAATAGGACCTTGTGTATTTGTATGTATATCTTCTTTTTAAAAATACACACATTGATTTCTTTTTTTTTTATTTTTGAGAGACAGAGAGACAGCGCGAGCAGGGGAGGGTCAGAGAGGGAGACACAGAATCTGAAGCAGGCTCCAGGCTCTGAGCTGTCAGCACAGAGCCTGATGCGGGGCTCGAACCCACAAACTGTGAAATCATGACCTGAGCTGAAGCTGGACACTTAACTGACTGAGCCACCCAGGCACCCCTAAAAATACACACATTGAGATAAAATTTGAAAGCACTGGTCAAGGGAAGTTCATGGAAAATTTGCTTTTAAAGCAAATGGAGTTTTATAACTCTGAAATTTTGTATATATTTAAAAATTAATAGTTTATGTTGCTATTAAAAAATACTTTCTCTTTTTCTTCTTGAAGGATAGTTAGAGAAGCAGATTGAATGGAGGTAGAGACAGAAGATAGATAAGATTACCATGTTGAAAATGCATTTGGTTGAGGTGCCCTGCTGGCTCAGTCTGTAGAGTATGCAACTCTTGATCTTGTGGTCCTGAATTTGAGCCCCACATTGGCCATGGAGTCTACTTTAAAAAAAAAGAAATGGGGCACTTGGGTGGCTCAGTTAAGTGTCTGACTCTTAATTTCGGCTCAGGTCATGATCTCCAGTTTTGTGAGTTTGCCCTGCATCAGGCTCTGTGCTGACAGCTCAGAGCCTGCTTGGGATTCTTTCTCTCCCTCTCTCTTTCTCTCTGTCCCTCCCCTGCTCACGTACGTACTCTCTCTCTCTTTCAAAGATAAATAAATATTAAAAAAGAAAGAAAGAAAATGCATTTGGTCATAGGAAAAGTAGCATTTGTGTAGAACTAGGGCCAAAAGATGTTGGTTGACAGCGTCTTGATCTTCTGATGTCATCTGACACATCTTCCCCTTTCTTATTCCCCTAAAATCACTTTGGCCCGCTCTCATTTCCTAGAATGCCTAACTAAACTAATTTCTTCCTCAGTGGCTTTGTACTTGAAATTCCTTTCCTTGGAACTTGCATCCGGTTTGTTTCCTTTTCTTTTCTGCCTGGTTCCTTCTTATTCTTTAAATTGCGAACGTTACCTCCAGTCCATAAATGCCTTACCTACTCAGAGCAACAGCACTCTGGCCTTCTCTAAAGCATTGGTGGGTGTTTCCAATTGCTGACTACGTGGAAATGCTTTGAAAACTGCAGCTTAGTGTATAAATGCACACTGTCATTATTCCTGAAGTCCTGCCAAAAGCCACATTGCCTCTGCCAAGCTGCAGTGATCTTCCATACGGCCGGGCACTGGTGTGAAAACGCAGAGCTGTGGAAGTCAGAGCGGGGGCTGCTACCTTCCATCTGATCCTCCGTCAATGCCATCACCCCTCTCGGCTTCCGGTCCTGCCGTGTCGACGCGCGGGGGAGGAAGGCTGTGATCTTGCTCTTGGGTTTGGATGAGATGGAAACACACACGGTTTTATAATTAAATTTCACAGAATTTTCACAAGACCCCAAAATTCAAACCGTACTAGGTGCAATTTACCTCTGAAATTTGTTATTGTGGTAACACGATGAGGAAGTGAAGTATGCGCTACTGACCAATCCAAGAAGGGATGTCCAGTCTGAGAATATTCACATCTACCGTTGATATTGGAATGGAATCTCCTGGGAGGTTCCCTGAGGTGACAAAAGGCACCATATTAGAGAATCTTCATTTCTTTCTTCTATTTAACCATCGATGGTCCATCTGTATAATGTGTATACATACAATACAGGGTTGTGGGAGGAATGATAGTTGCCTAAATTATATTTATTTCCCCCCCTTCTGTCCTAATGGCACTCTGATCTCTAGCAAGGCACATGCTGTACAGAATCATGAATGTTTCACAGCCTTTCTGGCACGAGGGTGGCCATGTGAGACACATGTAGAAATGACAGGTGGTATTTCTGTGGGAGTCTTCCTAAAATCGAGAGTGGAGCCTTTAGCGGATCTCTTAAGTCCTGGAATGTGATGTGATAGTTGGTGCCCGAGCAGCCATCTTGGTCTGTGAGGTGACCTTGAGGAAGAAAGAAAGGTGGGAAGAAGGCAAAACAGAAAGATCAGATCGAAGCAGTGGGAGGCTTTGGTGATTCTATGGCACTAAAGTACCTGACTTGCACATGTACCATGGGGCTTAATTTTTGTAAAAGAGCAAGTCATTTTGTGTTGAAGCCTTTATTTTCTACGTCATTGTTACATGCAGTGAAGTGAAATGATACAGGCAGAAGGTTAGCATCCCACCCTTAATGGGTTCACAGTACAGTAGAAGGATTTATAGTTCATAAATACAGATACTCTTTCAAGTTATGTTTAGACCTTGCTTTAGTTCTGGAAGATCTCAGTGACGGGAACAGACGTAGTACGCTGCAGATTTGGATCTGGAGGGCCCTGGAGGGACGCATATTACATCCCTCCCATTCCACCTAGATACTGAGAGCCATTTCTAGGGAGGGTCAGACCTCTGTGGTTTGGGGGCAGGAAGTGAAGGGAAAACTGCCATGGCTATTAAAAGCCATCAGAGCATTCTCCAATTTGCCAATATTGAAGTTAAGTTACGACTCAGTCTCCAATAAATTGAAGTCTTACCCATTTGATGTGTTTTGAGAGGAAATGTATATTTACTGCCTGAAATGGCTCCAGTTTCTGAGCTCTGAACCACAGTATATCATGTATGATTAACATTAGAGCCAGTAGGACCCTCACCCCTTCTCCTTAACAGCATTCTATACGAAACAGTTCCTCGCAGCTGTAAGATATTTACCCTGTTTCCAAAAGTACAGTTCATGCTGGTAGGTTTTGAACTTGCCTGTCAAAAATAGTTGTTGCTTTTGCAGATAGAGATCAAGACCATGTGTATTGAATGAGGGTTAGAACTTCCTGTTTCTTCCTTTTTCCAGACATTTCTCAAATGTCCGTTTTGCATAAGACGGTGAGCCGGGTACAATTCTTGATTCCAATATGGTTTTCACATACAGGGAACTTTCAGTCTGGTAGCTACAATAAAGAGAGGAGGATATTCCATGAGGAGGACATAGTCCATTGAATGTTCAGAGGCAGGAAAATTCATCTTGCACCCGTTTGACAGTTAAACTCTCTTATCTGCCAGTTAGCATGCCAGTTATCTTCTCTTGGCACATTTCCAACAACAGCCTTAAATGCTGATAGTCTACATTTTTTTTTCTGTTTTTTTATTTATTTTTGAGAGACAGAGAGAGACAGCGCAAGCAGGGGAGGGTCAGAGAGAGAGGGAGACATAGAATCCGAAGCAGGCTCCAGGCTCTGAGCTAGCTGTCAGCACAGAGCCCGACGCGGGGCTCAGACCCACGAACCGTGAGATCATGACCTGAGCCAAAGCCAGACGCTTAACCGACTGAGCCACCCAGGCACCCAAAATGCTGATACTCTAAAGATACACTAATGCTGGGGCACCTGGGTGGCTCAGCCGGTCACGTGTCTGACTCTTGATTTCGGCTCAGGTCATGATCTTGTGGTTTGTGGGATTGAGCTCCATGTCAGACTCTGCGCTGACAGCTCGGAGCCTGCTTGAGATTCTCTCTCTCTTCCTTTTCTCTCTCTGCTCCCCTTGTGCTCAGCCCACTTAGGTGACCACCAGCCTCTCTCTGTTAGCTTTCCTCCTTCTGTGGCTTCATGGAAGTGGACACATGTGTTGCGTGTGTATTCTTTCCTGAGTTTTTGGGGCAATATGACGGCTGCTTTTGCACATAACAGTTTTTCCCCTGCTGTGTAGTATTTCATTGTATGAATAAGCCGCTCTTATTCTATCCTTTCCAGTGTTAAACATTTGAAATTTTTTTAGGTTTTGGCTGGTGTGAACACTCTCATGTGCTTTTGGTGTACGTACAATGCTTGTTTCTTTTGCATAGTACTTCCCCCCTCCCCGGGTTAATATTTGAACCAGGGCTGTTTCTTGCCAGATTTGTTAAATAACTAAAATAAAACACTTATATAGTGCTTGTCATGTGACAAGTACTATTCCAAATCCTTTGAACATAGTAGCCTGTTTAATTGGGGTAAGTAGAACTATTGTCTTTATTCTATGGAAGAGAAAACTGGAAAAGAGAGTATGAAGCCCCTTGCCAGGGTCATGCAACTAGTAGCTTAGAGCCTGAATTTCTCTCCGTCTCTCTCTTTCTGCCTTTCTCTGTCTCTCATTGAGAATGTCTTTCCAACATTGATCAGATTAGTAACATTGATTTCTCCAAATGGTTATGCTTCTGCAGGACCCTGTGCCCGAGAGAGAGAGAGAGAGAGAGAGAGAGAGAGAGAGAGAGAGAGAGGCAGCAAGGAACAGCACTGTAAATTGAACACCAGCAGCCAGTGATTTGAGCTGGAATTTGAACCCAGGTGGCCTGCCTTCAAAGGCTCTGCTCATAACCATTCTGCTAAATTAAACAAGCTTTGTCTTTGGCAGCCTTTCCCTGTCCCTCCCAGAATGCCTTTCCCCCTCTTCCTGGGCTCTTTCCTGTTCCAGGTGGCCGCGCTGCCTCCCCTATGCTCTCTCTTCTGCTCCCCAGTGGTTAGCTTTATTTTGCAACCCCAGCCAGCCATGATTGGGGCAGAACTGGGTGGCCTTCAGAAGACTGTACCCTACAGTCACTCTACCTGGATTTCAGTCTTGGCTTCCGGCCTGATTCTGTGCAGTCCTGGGCAAATAATGTTGATCAGGTGTCCTCATCTATAGAAAGGTGTGAATTGGGCGGGAAATGCCCGCATAGCCCACAGCACAGTGTTTGACTCACCGGAAGTTTTCATTAGATCTAAGCAGCCACTGTATTTATTATGATTTAGTTTGGTTGGTGTTATTCAAAAGGATTGTCATTAGGGCATTTTAGTGAAAGACCGAGCAGCTGAAAGTCTTCGCATGTTAATTCCTCCAGGACAGACAATCCCTTAATAACCCCAAGCGTGGATCTCTAACAAGATAACCTGGCTGGGGAAATATTTGGGGGCAGGATTCCTTCCCCAGTGCCTTTAGTCCTGCTTTCCCAGCAGCCACCTGCATTAGGAAACTGGGTAAATGCCATGAGCCCCCAAAGTGAGATCCACAAGTGATTTCACAAACACCCAGAGGAAAATACCAGAGAACTCAGCATCTTTTCATTTAGTTCATCTCTAGTGGTTTTCTGAAGCCCAGGGAGCGTCATCTTAGGACTTTCCAGTTTTCCGGCTGTAGTGGAAGAACTGAGTTTGAGCTCTTGGGGCTTAAGAGAACAGCCACAAATCCAGGAGCACTTGAGCGGGAGCCAACAGCACCTTGGTCCGCCTGGTCTTTAGCTATGCCTGTTATGGATCCTCTCTGAATGCAGGAGCACACACAGATGAGTCAGAGCTGATTAACGTGCGCTTGCTCACTTGCTCATCTGGTCCCTGGCACTTTGAAAATGCGGCGGGATGAGGTGGGGTGGGGGGAACCCAGGGGTGTTTCCTGTGCAGAAACAAAGAAAAGCCCAATATAGCGTTGCTCATCTCATTTTGCATTAACGCTACTGTTTTGCATTTAATTAGTGGCCGGTAGTTAAGTCAGGCATCTAACATTTTGGTGGTGTCCTTGAGCTGTGGCAGTCTTTTAATCAGATAGCAGTCCCCCGCCCCCCCTTCTTTTGATGTACTATCTGCAGGCAAATAAAAAGACCCAGCTTCGATGGGACTGGTGAAAATGGGAGGGAGATTTTGGTTTGCAGGGTTTTCCTGATGTTTCATGATTAAAGGGGCCCTGGCAGGTGTAGGAAAGGAAATTGCTCATACACCCTTTAGGGGTGGGCTTCCCTTTAATGTCTTGGGAAGTGGGAAACAGACAAGGGGAAAATAATAGAATGGAAATAGTGGAATAAAGGTGCGGGAAATATTCTGTGAGCCTAGACTCAAAGAACGAAGGGGAAGGATCAGTAATTCGCTCGAACATAGCGGATGAAACATTGATCCAAGGGGGCTTAGGGGAGGGGTGATGGCTTGGAGGTGAGGTGTGGAGAATTGAAATGATTTCACACCACTTGGGCTGATGATGTGGGCACTAGAGCCCTCTGTGTGGGTAAGAAACGTATTATTACTAATAAGAGTTTGGAGCCAAGGCGGCCTCACCTGCCGACACTTACATCACAACATACACATAAGCTTTCCTGGAGGCTTTCTGGCATTTTAGTTTTCTGTCTAACCTTTCCTGACATACTGATGTAAATTAAACAACCCTCCCTGTGCCCTACGCGCTACCCAAAGATTACAAGTGAACTTGTATTTTCGTATCTTTCCTGCTTATTGGTTCTCTGGCTTATTTATAAGCCGTACGGTGTCCAGTACAAATACTTTCAAATATTTGTTAATTGGCGTTGGGGATTCTGCTATGCTGGAGAGGTGCTTTTTATTAGGGCATCCTCTTCTGAGGGTCTAGCTTCCAGTTCCATTTTGGGGTGTGTGTGTGTGTGGCTTTGGGCAAACTGTGTAACCTCTGCCAGAGCTTCTGATTCTCCACGTGTAAAACAGAGTCGATCTACCCATCAGCTAGGAGGGATGTGTGATACCGTGAGCTAGCCTGGGTACTTTGTGCAGCCTAATGCCCGGGACGTAAGGTCTCTGTTACTGTCCCCTTTCTCTTTACCCTCGCATTCCACCACCGCAAGGAGGGTAAATCTTGTAGAGAAGAACATTTGGCTTTCATTGCAAAGCACCTGTTAATTGTCTGTTTTGTCCTTGTCCTCTGAGAAGATGATAGAGACATAGGGGAGAGGAGTGGGAAATCGCCGCGCGCAGTCCTCTATAGGAAAAAAATGGATTATGGAGGATTAATCCGTACAGTTCGTTTTATCGATTGGCTTGGCATAATTGCTCTCTTCTCGAACGTCGGGAGCATCTTCGGTTTCAGCAGCGAAAGCTGCCCAGAATGTGACCTGGCCCTTAACATGTTTTGGGGCTGCAGTTATTGAAATGTAAATTCCACAGAAGGGAAAGATACAGAGCTGGGGCCTATTTTGGGGACAGTGACATCAAAATGAGCAAATACTCCAGGCCCAATCTATCATCAAATCTTTTATTATGTATTTAATAATTTAATAGGAGATAGCTGATATTTATAGAACACTTAAGTATCAAGCATTGTGTCACCCTTTTAATGATGTTTTCAGGACAAGCCTATGAGGTTGGGACCCTGGAGTCTGACAGCCCATGGGATTTCATGCTGAATTAAGTGTCTAAAAGAAAAATCATATACAGTCAGAATTCTTTCCTGAAAAATCCCATAAAATATTTTTGGGTACAACCCTGTTGAAGAGTTCTTATCCCTTAAGTTTGAGAACTTCTGAACTAGTCCGCAGGAAGGAACAAAGGGAACGAGAAGTCTGGGCGTTCAAATGCATTGAATAAATGAATGCTGAATTCCGCTTGTAACTACCAAACTTCCATAGTCGGGTGATGGGTTGAGAATTCTTAAGTATTTCTCTGGCTTAAAGCGTTGGCTCGCTTCTCTTTTAATCTTAAATCTCTTTAACCTAAATCTCTTCTACGAGATCTGTTGTGATGTTTTAACACAGCCGTGGAGACAAAGGTGACTCTAGTTACATTCTTAAGTGAGTTTGTATATTGAATGTGCCTGTAATGCCTGCATTGTGCTATTAGTGCCTCATTTCTTTCTTTCTTTTTTTTTTTTTACATTTTATTTATTTTTGAGAGACAGGGAGGGACAGAATGTGAACAGGGGAGGGGCAGAGAGAGAAAGAGACACAGAATCCAAAGCAGGCTCCAGGCTCTGAGCAAGCTGTCAGCACAGAGCCAATGCGGGGCTTGAACCCACAAACCGTGAGATCATGACCTGAGCCAAAGTAGGACGCTCAATCCACTGAGCCACCCAGGCACCCCTCTTTTTTTTTTTAAAGTTTATTTATTTTGAGAGAGAGAGAGCGAGAGCAAGTGGGGCGGAAGGCGGTGAGAGAAGAGAGAGATGGAGAGAGAGGATCCCAACCAGGCTCTGAAAATGGGTTCCATTTCACAAACCATGAGATCATGACCTGAGCCAAAATTAAGAGTCAGGTGCTTAACTGAGTCACCCAGGTGCCCCTATTAGTGCCTCATTTCTGTGGAGGAGAAGCTGCAGTGTGCTGACTTGCCAAGGTCACTGTCGGACACTGTGGTAGGTTGCCCTGCGTGATCCCTGCCTTCGAGGGTTCACACCTTTGTGGGGTAGCATCTGACTTGCTTCTAACCATTAGAACACAGCAGAGGTGATGGGATGTCATAGCTGTGATTGTACATTGTGTAAACTCTGCCTTGCTAGTAGGCCTGCCCTAGGGATTCTCTTTGGTAGCTTGGAGATGTAAGCAGGTGTCTTGGGAGAGCCCATGTGGCAAAGAAATGCAGATGACCTCTAGGAACTGAGGGCCAGCAAAAAGGCTTGACGCTTTCAGTCCTGGAACTGCAACAATGAAGGACCGTGTTGCCAACAACCACGAGAGTGGGGAAGTGGAGCCTTCTCCGATTGCCTGCAGCTCCAGGAGACCCCGAGCAAGCACACAGCTAAGCCGTGCCTGGTCTACTGGTCTATGGAGAGTGTGCTAATATGTGTGTGCTGTGTGAAGTCGTCAAGTGTGTAGTTCATCTGTTCTGCAGCAACAGATGTCTCCTCGCACAAATAGTGAGTGTCAGGGTTTGAATCCATCCCATCTGATGCAGACATGAGGCTGTGAGCAGATCTGGAGGGACCTTGAAGGCGATCTAGTCCAGCAGCCTCTTGGTGGAGGTTTGGAGCTTCCACAGTCTTCCTGTGGTCAGCCAGCTCTCTGGGGACCCCAACAATTTGAGGGAATTCATTGTTGAGACATTTGTATTCCATTTGGACAGTTTCCTATTTCATTGATTGATTCACCTCCTTATTCTATGTGTGTGTGTGTGCGTGCGTGCGTGTGTATTAAAGTTTAATTATTTTGAGAGAGAGAGAGGGAGAGGGAGGGAGAGCAAAAGAGAGAGAAGAGACACAGAGGACCCCAAGCAGGCTCTGTGCTGTCAGAGAGCCCTGTGTGGGGCTCAGATTCATGAATTGCAAGATCAGAACCTGAGCCGAAATCAGGAGTTGGATGCTTAGTCAACAAGAACCATCCAGGTACCCCAATTTACGTACTTATTAAATAGAAATATTTCCCGAGGGTTCCTCAGTGCCAGGCACTCTGCTAGGTGATGGGCTATGGTCTTGCTTTATAGAACTGACACTGTCATCATTGTTAAACATTTCTACACACCCATGACTTTTTTTAATCTTACTGTAATTTTTCTAAGTCATACTTCTGTTCAATGGGTTCCAAAGAATATTTCTCACGCTTTTTCCACAATACAGCACTTCAGATATTAATTACTGTTGCCATTTTGTCCCCCCGAGTCTTTTTTTCAGACTTGTTCTCCTCTTGGCTTTTTTCACCATTGGGCATATGGCTTGGTTTGGAGGGGCGCAGCCCAATACAGTAACTATGAGCCATAAGCAGCTGTATAAATTTAAATAGATTAGAATGAAATGAAACAAAAACATCAGTTCCTCAGCCATACTAGCCACATAGCGAGAGCTCAGTAGGCACCTGTGGGGATGACTGTTGCACTGGGCATATAGAACCTTTCATCCTGGCAGAAGTGCTCTGGGACAGGACTGAATCATAAATTGAACTAAATAACAAGAGATCTTTCATTCTGATCTAATTCAGAGTATAACTGAATTACCCTTCTCTAGTTTTTTAAAAAATTTTTTATGGCTTTATTTTATTTTGAGAGAGAGACAGAGAGTGAGCAGGGGAGGGGCAGAGAGAGAGGAAGACACAGAATCCCAAGCAGGCTCCAGTTTCTGAGCTGTCAGGACAGAACCCGATGCAGGGCTCAAACCCACAGACTGTGAGATTATGACCTGAGCCGAAGTTGGACGCCCAACCGAATGTGCCACCCAGGTGCCCCATCTTCTCTAGTTTTAAGTAATATACTTTCATTAATGAAACATAATATCAGAATAACATTTTTAGCAGGCATATTGTATTTTTTATTGTAAATTCAAAGTCATTTGAGACATCTGTGAGCAATTTTTCCTCCATGTGCTACGTGAGAGTGGTGTTTCTTCCATCCTCTACTTTCTACTTATGGTTTTAGACCCAACCTTCATAACTTGCATTTACCTCCAGAGAATTTAATTCTGTTAACTTTCAATGGATTAGGCACCTTATTGGAGTTTTTTTTCAGTTTTGCTTTTGACATATCAAAACTGTTGTTTTTCTTCCTAGGTTCAGATCATCCCTAAATTTGAATGGGATGCTGGCAATGTCAGCATCTAAATTATTGATAAGAAGACGAAGAGGCTGGGGGCTCTGGATAGAGCCCGGGGCCATTCCACTCCAGAGTGTACTCTAAATTGACACAGATGTAATTAATCAGCAGCGAGAAAAACTTCTGATGGGTTATTCAGCCTATTTGTTTTCATTATGTCTGGATTATATTTCTTCATATTCTTGCATTGGAATTTTATGAAAAACTTAGAATATGTTGCTGAATCCTAGATTTTGTGACCGTAACAGTCTTTGATCATCAGCTGCCATGAGTATGAAAAAGGGAGTGAGCATCGCTTGGTGACCTAGTGACCTAGGTGATTCCAAGGAATCCTTGGTGGTCCCGGCTGCTCATGTTAATAATGGCATTCTGAATATTTTTTGTGAAGTTGGCCCAAGCTTACTGATATGTGATCGGCAGAACCTCTGTTTTCACTCCTTTTCATTTGCTGGTACATCTCCTGTTTCCCAAATGTTTCAGAGTTTGCCAGTAATATCTTTGCCACCTCACACCGCAGCCATCAGAGGGATGAGGTTTAATTCATCAGGGTGAGGAGCCTTGGACTTGTTTAGAGAGGGCAGAGACTATTCTGGACCTCAATTCCCTCTAACCTGTGTCCCCTCTACCCCTTGTGGAAGGATCTCATCCTTCCTGACAGAACACAGACGCAGACTGGAGGTTGAGTAATTCCACATGCTGTCATCCGTTAGCATCACGCCGCCCTCTCCAAGCAGGAGCCCTGTCTTCTTGTTCTCCTTGCCCTGCACGTAACAAAAATAGCCCTTTTGTAGTTCTGTGCATCTTCTGCTGGGCTCAGCTCATTCCAGCCTTTTGCCTTCTTGACACTCGTATCAGAAGCTGAAAGATTTTTCATTTGAGGATCGAGGCGTTCTCCAAAGCAGATGACTTTGCAGGAGCCAGCTAGATAGAAAACTATTATCTTGAGAATGACAGTTGGTGCATATCTTTGCCTCCACCTTCTGTTTGGACAATGGGCGTTAATTTCTTCCACTACTTTGGGTATTACTGGAGGATCAGTTTCTCTAAACCTTCTTTTTATTGCCTTTTTTTCCCTCTCTCTTGGCTGAAATCATTTTTATTGAGACCCTTTCTTGATGGATGTAATATACTGTGGACCCTGGTTTTCAGATGGCGGGAGTTCTGTACAAGATGCAGGGTCTCTTTTTCGGGCTCCCAGCCTTCACCACGCCTTCACCACGCAAAGTCAGCTGTGCGGTTAACACAGATTTAACAAAGCCCTTATAGCTTGTGTTAAGAGAAGGGCTCTGGAGTCAGACCCTTGCTCCTTCAAATCCTGGCTTCCCTACTTACTAGCTTTATGACCTTGGCCAAATTATTAACCTTGCTGTGTTTGAATTTTCTCTAATAAGACCCGTGCCTCAGAAAGCTGCTGCAAGACTTGAATGAGTTAAGATATACAATAAGTTTTCCGCATAGCATTTGGCAACTAGTTAGTGCTAAATAAAAGCTTTCTAATAGCAGTGATGATTATTTGCGGACTGAGACTCTCAAGGCTGAGAGGCCCCAAATGATTGAAATTAGATGGCAGTCAGCTGGCAAGATTTTCAATTCTGATGTCCAGGGAGGGATATATGAAATCAATACCTGATTTTCTGTTGTGCCAGTCAATGTATCATCACCCAGGACATGAAAAAGGAGAGGGGATGCAGAGCCCGCTTTGTCATGTTGAGGAAGGACTGCTCACCCTTTGAGGGCCCCTAGTCTGCGCCCCCTTCCTGTGCTGGCCTGCGTGTCTGCTGTTCACCTGCACCTACTGCCGCTCACCCCTTACCTTTTATCCCTCAGATATGAAATTACTTTATGGCTTACTTTTGTTTTCTCCTTTCCAAATGCCCCAGGACTTTTTACTTTGGGCTCAAGCCTGGTTAACTCTGGGAAGCTCCCCAGTTCAGTGATCTGTGGATGAAAATGTGGAAAGCAAAAAAACTCTCAAAAACCACAAATGCCCAACCAACCAACCAAACCAAAAAAACAAGACAAAACAAAGAAACAAAAACAAAACAAAACAAAAAAAAAGGAGAGGAAAAGAAATCCTTTGGTTTGGTTGGAAATCAGCCTGAAGAGAGGACTCTGTATACTTTTCAGAACTCATCATTATCTAAAAATGAATTTCCACCGTACACTTTCTCTATCTGACCAGTGGGAGCTCCTGCTGATAATAAATGTCGTCTTGTACCCACCCAAGGGGAGACTGTTCTCTCTTGCACTCTAGCTTGCCTCTCTGTACCTCAGGGCCTTTGGACGTCCTGCTCCCCCTGTTTAAAAGTACTTCTTTTATGTGTCCCACAGCTGGCTCCTTATGATCTTTTAGGTTCCAGCTCAAAACAGCAATTTTCTACTGCCATTTCTAAATTATTCTCTCTGCCATCTCCCTGCTTCCTTGCCATTTTCTGCTGACTTTTTTTTTTTTTTTTTTTTTTTTTTTTTTTTTTTTTGTATATCAATGTCTGGAATACTCCTTTTTCAGATGGCTGTTACCAGAGTACAATGCAGAG
>PJEM01001969.1:57846-262845 GCA_004023845.1 Helogale parvula
GAACTTCTGCGGAGCAGAGGGAAATAACACAAGGTGGCAGCTCGGACGAGCAGCTGGAGCTCCTCACGTTCTGTCCCTGGTCTTGGCCAAGTCTCTCTCTCCCTTCCTCATGGGGCCTTCTCCGAGGCGGCATGTGCAAGCAGAGGCGGCCTAGGCGAACACGGGAGGTAATATCCCCGATGAAAACCCAGTGGATAAATGCTTTCACCAGTGGACGATTCTGCGAGCCATTCTCTACACTTCTCGGGAGGCCCTATGGAATCTGGCTGCCACTATATGTGGCAGCAGCCTCAGTCCTGCACTTTCTGTCTTTGTCTCAGGCTCTACTTGGGCGGGGGCTCCCACCCCAAGACCCCATTCATATTGATAACTTCACCTCATTGTCTCCTGCCTCTGTCATAGCCTGCACAGGCCCCTGCGATATAAATCAGGAAAGCTTTTATGGGCCTCTTTGTTAATGTTTGCTTGCCTATGTATTTTCCCTCTTTCAGGATGACAGGGGTCTCTTTGCCCTTGGACTTCTGACACTTGTTACCCTAAAGATCTTTGACACTTCATCTCCCTTTCTGTGCAGCTGCTCACTGAGCAATCTGCTGGCCTCCAGCTCTGCCAGTTTCTTCCTTGAAGATGCAATCATGGAATCCAGCTTGCTCTTGCTTTCTTTCCCAGGCCATGCGTATTTATAGCTCTGGCTTTTAGATTGCGGGCTAACTTTCAAATGTGCTTGCTTTGAAATAGACTTTCTGAAGGACCTCTGTGGGGATAATGAGGCCATTTCTACACTTGCAAGTTGGAATACATTACAAATAGTAGTTGCAAGAAGTACTTGAAACGATGGTGCTTTCTATACAGGGCAGATTGTTGTTTCTTTTTTTTTTAACCTTGCAAAACTCATCCTGCAACTCTTTCCTGGTGTCTCCGTGACTAGTTTATGCCTTACACAGATGTCAGTTGCATCATCTGTGAGTTTTCTTTCCACTTCTGGTGTCAGGCCTGGCTGAATTGATCGGTGTCAGGTTCAGCTCACATAGGGTGGGAAGGGAAAAGATGGAGAAGGTGGGTGTGACATTGCATAGCTGTTTTTGCCACGTCCTGGGATATAGATCCTCTTAACTTTTTCTGTGCCATAGTTACTTTTGGAGGTTTGGTGAGGCCAGTAGGTCCTGTCTCAGAATAATATCTTAAAACACATTAAACAAAATGTATACAATTAAAAAGGAAGCCAGCTATACTGAAATGTAGACATCAGGGGCGCCTGGGTGGCTCAGTTGGTTAAGCCTATGACTCTCAATTTCAGCTCAGGTCATGATCTCATGGTTCGTGAGGTTGAGCCCTACACTAGGCTCTGTGCTGACAAGTGGAGCCTGCTTGGGAGTCTCTCTCCCCATCTCTCTCTCTCTGCCCCTCTGCTGCTTGCACTCGGTCTCTCTCTCAAAAAAAAAAAATGTAGGGGCACCTGGGTAGCTCAGTCAGTAAAGCGTCCAGCTTTGGCTCAGGTCACGATCTCACCAATCGTGAGTTCGAGTCCTGTGTCGGGCTCTGTGTTGACAGCTCAGAGCCTGGAGCCTGCTTTGGATTCTGTGTTTTCCTTTCTTTTTTCCTCTTCTCCACTCATACTCTATCTCTCTCTCAAAAATGAAAAAATGTTAAAAAATAATGTAGTGACCAAAGCATTAAGGCAGTTTGTGATCAAGAGTATGCACTTTTGTATTAATGCATTAAACAGCCTGTGGTACAGGCGGATCCATCAAGTACATCCTTGTGAAGCCGTGATGGATACATATTCTGAGATGTGCACCACAAACTGTAATGGGACTTGAAAACACCTGTGGTTTCTATTTGTGACCAAGTCATAGGAACTGTTACATTCTCCTGTAGTTTGTTGCTGATGTTGATAATGGAAGGAAATGCTGAGTTTCAAATAGAGGTTAGTGAAAAGAGGGATGTCATTATTTTTCTTCATCCCAGTTCATGGACCATTGAATTGCACTCAAGGACCCCAGATTCAGAACCCCCGTTTCCAGGATCCACAGTTGCTTTATGGCCTCTGCTAAAGCTCCTGTTTGCTATGCCGGTGGTGACCCTTTGTACTACTGTCTGCCTCATGGGAGATACCCAGCAAACGTTAGTTGAAGGAAACCATTTTGCCAGCATTGCACCTGCCGTTATTACAGCTCAGACCCACGTTAATGACAGAGCAGTGACCGTGGGAGGCTACCTTGCAGGATTCCTGTGTCTGCTTTTTTTTTTTTTTTGGTTCCTTTCATCTGTTATAGAAATAGCCATTGATTGGGAGAACCAATGATGTCTGAAATTACTTATTAGTTTGAGAATACTTTGGAAAGTGATTTTACTAATAACTTGGTTTGTCAGGTTTTCTCAGCCTGGATCTGTTTGCTGATTACTGCTTTGCATAACGCTGAAGAGTGAGCAAGGCTGATTTTGGCTTTGACGTCAAGTATTTTCATGTCCAGTAAGGTTTCTTACCCATACACAATGGTATAGGCACACAAGGAGAAAATGTTCGGAGCGAAAGCCCGAAGACAAGAATGTAAGTAGAGTGTGTATCCACAAAATGAATGGCCCAGGTATTTGCTGGAACAGAGTGGTCCTAGGGGTCGAGAAAAGGGAGGCGTGAACACTCATGTGTAGATACTGGAAAGACAGCACTGCGCAGTGGCGAGGAGGGCGGACTCGGGGTCCTGGGTCCAGCTCTGCCACTTGGTAGCTGGACATGAGCAAGTCTCATTTGGATGCCTGGCCCCCAAATTCCTCCTCTGTGAATGGGGATAATGACAGCTCTGGCCTCAGATCCTGTGGGGAGGATGCGTTCCTGCAGAGGAAGGCCTTTGGGCAGCACCGGGCCTGTACGGGGGCCTGGAAGTCGCAGCGAGCTGCCGTTACTCATTCAGCAACTCATAGAGCCATGGGTGCAGGTGCACAGCCTTTCGCCATACCGTGCTCATTGGAACGCTATGGTAGCCCAAGTAGCTATTTTAAAATCCACTTTTAGGATGAAGAATGTGAGGTTTGGGGAGGTCCGATGATTTGCCCGGTGAACGGATGTGACGCAGTGGGAGTGAGAGCCTGTCTCGGGTTGGCGAGACCTCTCCACCTTCCAGTGTCTTTCTCTGCATTTAGTGTATCAGCTGAAGGGAGCTTCTGCCGTTTATTTTATTTTACTTTTTCTTGAGTGAGAGATGAACTTTTATTGTGTTCGAGCCATTGAAGTTTTGGGTCTCTTTGTTAAAACAGCTAGCGTTCTTTTGCACCTGTGTTGGATATCATGTTTCCTGCATCCCGCATGGGAAGACTTTCTTAGTTTATTCCTTTAATCGGTGGAGCGCCCCTCTCCATTTGCTTTCTTCGAGGCATGCTTGAGCAGTAGATACCTTGGGAGCTGAATTCTTTTGCATCTGACCTGTTTTTATCCTTCTGGAACCTGTAAGGATCTTCTGTTTGTCTCCAGTGTTCTGGGGTAAATCTATTTTCACCTATTGTGCTGGGTACTCAACCCTTTCAGTCTGGACACTGTATCCCTCATTTCTGCGAATAAAAACTGCTCTTTGATTACTCCCCCTCCCCACCCTTCCATTTTCTCTGTTTTTGTTCTTAGCAGAACTTTTAATATTCAGGTACTGGACGTCCTTGCCTGGTACTCTAATTTTCTTATGTGTCTCTCCTAGCTCCCCTTCATTTGTCTTTTTGCTTTACTTTTTGGGAAATTTCTTCATCTTCCTGCTACTGATTTTCTTGTTTGTTTCCTGAATATTTCTTTTCTTCTTAAATATTTATTTACTTAAGTAATCCCTACACCTGGTGTGTGGCTTGAACTCACGACCCTGAGATCAGGCGTTGTATGCTCTTCCAACTGCGCCTCTTTTCTTTTGAAAATAACACCCTGATCTTGTTTCTTGGGTACAGACCCCCTTATCCCTCTGAGGACACTACTGACAGATTTCTGTAAGTTTTTTTTCCTGTGTGGGTTGTTGCTTCTGAGTTGCCATTTTTTGTTTCTGGAGTTCATTTTAAGATTTTTCAAATGAAGGGGACTGACCCTTCATGGATCCAGTGCTGTCCCATAGAACTTTCTACAGTGATGATGTTCTGTAGCTCTGCTCTTTAATATACCATCCACCAGGTGGTGCTGTTGAGCACTTGAAATGTGGCTAGTGCCACTGATGAACTCAGTTTAAACTTTTATTTCATGTAACTTAACTTAAATTTAATGGCCCACATGGCTAGAAGCTACCCCTCGGACAGGGCAGATGGAGTTTTTCTTGTGTAAGAGGTGTGTGCATGAGGCCTGCCTGTACCACCAATTAGCTTTGTAACTTAGGGAAGGTAATTTCCGGGGTCTCAGTTTCTCCATCAATGAAATGGAAGTAATTCTATTTGAATTCAACAAAAAACTCAGTCCAGCTCGACCAAAGGTGAAAATTACTATTAAAAAAAATTTTTTTTAGGAGGAATTCAAGGGAAGGGATGAAGGCAGGCCAAAGAAAAATAGAACAATGTTCTGGGACCTGGATCAGGCTCCTCTGTTTCATTTCTGCTCTTTGAGTATCTGTGCCAGTCTTGTCTCTGTGCAGACTGGAAACTGACTTTTTTTTTATGCTTCTGCATGTGGTGGGGAAAAGATGGCCACTCCACAACTCTCAGACTTGTGTTTCTCTCCTTCAATAGCTTAGTTCCAAATGACTAGCTCCCTCAGTTCCTTTCTTTTTAGAGTTTATTTATTTATTTTGAGAGAGAGAGAGGGAGAGAGAGAATCTGAAGAAGGCTCCGTGCTGTCAGCACAGAGCCCAACGCAGCGCTTGAACTCACAAACCATGAGATTATGACCTGAGCTGAAACCAAGAATTAGACACTTAACTGACTGAGCTACCTGGGCGCCCTGTCTCAGGTTCAATTCTAAGTTCCAGGAAGAAGAAACTTTACTTGGCGTGGCTTGAATTAGCCATGGGGGTGCTGAACACTGAAAAACAATACTGCCCTGCATCTCTTAAGAGGTTTGGTGGGGGCTGGGATGTTCTTGGGAAAGCCTTAGTTCTAGTTGGTTCCACACTTAAGAAAGTGTCTATAGTTAAAAATTTTGCCACAAGCAAAATTTGGGTGATTGAAAACCCAAATTTGTTGGGGAAAGGAGACTAGAGATTCTGCTTCAGTTTAGGTTTTCAGATTCATTTATTGATTCAACACATATTTGTTGAATGCTTGGTACGTGCCAGGCCCGGTACCAAGGGCTAGAGAAGAGATACAGCGCTGAGAGAAGACACCCATGTCTTGCCTACATGGAGCTTCTGTTCTTACGGGGGAGACTCACATGAGTATAACAGTGCAATTCTGAATAAGCAAGAAGAAAAGGCTAAAGTTTAGAGATTTTACTTAGTAATTAGGAAAGTGCCTCCCTGGGGTGCCTGAGTGGCTCAGTCGGTTAGGCATCCGACTTCAGCTTAGGTCATGATCTCACAGTTTGTGGGTTCGAGCCCCGCGTTGGGCTCTGTGCTGACAGCTCAGAGCCTGGAGCCTGCCTCAGATTCTGCATCTCCCTCTCTCTCTGCCCCTCCCCTGCTTGAGCTCTGTCTCTGTCTCTCTCAAAAATAAATAAAATATTAAAAAAAAAGGAAAGTGCCTCCCTGAGGCGGTGACAGCTGTCCTGAGAAATGAAGATTAAACAGGAATTAATAAGTGGAGAAGGACAGAACAATGTGTTTGTTTCTGAACAAAAGGAATGACATGTGCAGAGGTCCTCAGGCAGGAAGGCTATGAAGGGCTGAAAATAAGAGCCGGATCATATTTCCACTCCTCCTCGACCCTGTTTACAAAAGTGCTTTGGAACTGGTTACAATGGATGGGTTTTCAGGTGACTGTTATTTTAATTAAAAGTTAAAGGTCCCAGGGGTGCCTGGGTGGCTCAGTTGGTTAAGCAGCCAACTTCAGCTCAGGTCATGATCTCACAGTTTCGTGGGTTCAAGCCCTGCTTCAGGCTCTGTGCTGACAGCTCAGAGCCTGGAGCCTGCTTCTGATTCTGTGTCTCCCTCTCTTCATGCTCTGTGTCTCTCTGTCTCTCAAAAACAAATAAACATTAAAAAAAAAAGTTAAAGATACTGTACATCACAAAGATAAATCTACATTTTGTGTATTTTTATGTTTTACAGCAGATTATGAAAATCTTAGTTTTATATGCATTTCTTCCTCTTAGGGATGACTAGTGTACTTAGTACCTTGCGGGCCTAAACTCCTAAGAACGAGAGGTTATTCTTGCCAGCCTCTTGTGTTTTCCTGCTTTAGAAGTCTGGTCAAGTGCGCAGCGCATCTCTTGTGTATTGGAATTATGGGATCATGACCCTGTGATTTCCTTAGATTTCCTTATATGGGCGTACTTGCTGCCAGAATGTTTCCCTGGTGCCCCAAAGAAACAGGATCAGTGAATTCTTGTGTGAAAATGTGGACTCGGCATAGAAATGTCTTAAACTCAGTTTCTGGTTGTGATGCATTATAAATATAAGCTGGTTTTGTTTTTGTTTTGGGGGGGCGGTTCTTGAATTTAGGAGAAGGGCCTCACAGGCTTTTATCTGAGTCAGTGCTGTCAGACCAGGAGGAGGTTAAGACAATCGCTATGAGTGCCGCGAGGTCTTTCCAAATGAAGAAAAAAAGTGACCCAGAGTATATGGTCGTCTGTGAATCACAACTTCCGGTTTTACCGATAGGCCTGCATTCTGTTTTTCACCTTCATAATGGATTTTGTTTAACCCCCATATCTACCCTGTTGTCATTTCCATGTGTAATTTGTGTTAACGATTATTAGGTGGGTCTTTCTTTTGTACTAAGTCTTTCAGGCCCTGTGTGTCTTTTACACTTAGAGCCCACCTCAGCTCAGATAGCACGGCCTCCCTGAAACATGGGGGAGGTGTTTCATAATGTTTACACACGAGGAAGCAGATATGTGGCAGGAATTGACACAAAGGGTTCCTTCCTCAGGTGTGGCCAGGTCTTAGGAGAGCTCTCTCCTCTTCAGGAACCCCAGCCTTGGACCAGGAGGCGTTCCTAGGGGGACTTCTGTGCTACGCAAACCCCGGTCTTCAGTCTTGAGTGAGCATGTACTACTTCCTGCCCCCTCTCTAGTTCTCCAGACTTTTCTAATTTAAACTCCCCTTTCCTCCCAGAGGGTGGACTCTCTCGGCCTAGTTTGGAATTCTGAGTCCACTGTTTACTTGTTTTGTGCTGTTGGGTAAGTCAGTGGAATGATTTATCTTCTCCCCTGTCACGTAAGGATTGAAAACAAAATAAAACAGAACTGCCTTCTCAGATTATTTCAAGGATTAAATGAGATGAGAAGCGAACCAACTGGTCCAGTGTTGGGCCCTTGGTATCTGTCCGTTAAATTATTACCACGATATCAGATTCTTTGATTGTCTTCTCTTGAGTTAAGATACAAAGCAGTCAGATACAGCTTTCCGCTGTGTTCCGGGGCCCTTGAACGTTCTTGCAGATTCTCAGATGACACAGGGCATGATCTTAATTTCAGATGACATGACTGGTTATGAGTCACCATGAGCCAAGGCTGATCTTTGTTAAAGCTGTGAAACCTGTGCCCTCGGGGTCCCTTCCCGTCCCAGCCCTTGGCCTCTTGTCTTCTTTCCAGGTCCCCTGACTGCTTACTTCCTTATATTACATGCAGTAGACTTTGGGCCTCACAGAAACCAAACCCCACCGGCCTCCGGCCCCTTCCCTCATGCCTGGCCATCCACCAGGAAACCCCTCCTGGGGCCACACTGTGACTCATTGTTAATTCCTGTGTTGTGTGGTCTGGCTAATATTTTTCATTTTATTACTTGGAAATAATGCTTTACCCTTAGGTGACTGTGCCACGGTGGGAATTTTGAGTTCTGGTGTGGTGAGTAGCATGGGTAGACAAAAGGGAAGTGGACAAAGAGACAGGACAAGTTTAACTTTGGATCTGTTAAAGGATATTAGATAAGGTGGTCTTGTTCATATACTCATGTATTTGTATCTGTCCCTATCAAATCAGATTTGAGAAAGGATTTAAAACTTCAGTGAAGTGAAAGATAAAGGGAAGATAAAGGAAACTAAGTATAAATTAGGCATGCAAAACACATGGTGAAAAGTTCTACTTGCTTACTGAGGGTAGACTACAAATTTGGCTCGAAGCTTCCTGGTAGCTAAAATGAAGAGTGAAATTAGAATAGACTCCAGGATGTGCCCTGTCCTTAAGATAAGAACTAGTGTTCTTGGTATCAAGACCCAGACCATGCAAGTTAGTTCATTAGTCTGCTCTACATGGGTACCTGATATAACCCGGTGTTATGTGTGCGAGGACTTCTTAAAGAGGCTCACTTCATTGGTGCTACTCTCGAGATAGCTGGTCAAATTCATTCTGTCTCTCTCTTTAAATGGAAGTGTGCTCGCCGCACCACGCTACATTAATTTCAAGCCCAGATTCATTCTCTTGTATTTTTAGGTTGAGACCTTTGTGTGTGCCAGACAAGCAGTTGATAAAATGTTTTGCTAGTTTTTCTTCACTTGAGGGCATAGATAAGGCACTGATTTTCTTGTACTCACTGGGAAGATAGACACCAGCCCTAGAGGGAATTAATGAAGGGGAAAGGAGAGTCACCCGCTTGCTCCCTTAGGCACCAGCTCATTCATTCACAAACATTTACTAGTAACCCATTGTATGCAAGAGCTGTTTTCAGCTTTAGAACATGAGTTTTTCTTTGTCTCTCTCTCTCTCTCTCTCTCTCTCTCTCGCTCTCGCTCTTGCTCTCGCTCTTTTTTTTTTTTTTTTTACCATCCTGCTTTAAGCCATCACTATCTCTTGCTTGGACTTCTGCAGTAGTCTCTCTGCTCCCCACCCCCCACCAAGGGTGCATTCTCTTCCCAGCAGCAGGTGGGCAGTTTTAACTAACCCATCTCTCTTTTCTGTCCTGCTCAAAGCTCTCACATCACGTGTGGGACCAAATCCCAACTCTATACCAGGATTTACAGGCTCCCCTGTCATTTGCCCCTGGGACTTCTCTGATATATCTCCAACCCCTCCCTCCCCTGGCTTACTACCCAGCCCCCTTTCCCCACGGCCACTCTAGCTGCTGTGGTGCTGCTGCCCACACCAGGTTTATTGTGGCTTGTGGTTCCTGCAGGCACATGCCGTTTCTCTGTGCAGGATACACCCGAAGTCCACATTTTGTCATTCACCTTTGTGTCAGAGTCCCCTTCTCAGACAGGCCTTCCCTGAGCACCCAGTCTGGGTAGCTGCTCCTCCTCCGAGCCCAGCCAGTCTCCGTCACACCATTCACTTATGTGTTCTTGGCTATACATCTTCCCATCCACAGTCACCTTATTCACGCTAGCTTACCTGTTTGTCCGTCTCCCTATGCTGGAACACAAGCTCCAGGACGCCCAGGACCTTATCCATCCTCTGTGCACAGTGCCCAACACAGGGCCTGTTGCCCGAGAGTCGATCACAAATGCTTGTTGGGGCGCCTGGGTGGCTCAGTCATTTAAGTGTCTGACTTCTGCTCAGGTCATGATTTTTCGGTTCCTGAGTTTGAACCCCACAGTGGGCTCTCTGCTGTCAGTGCAGAGCTTGCTTCGGACCCTCTGTCCACCTCTCTCCCTCTTTCTCTCTCTCTCAAAAGTTAATAAATGAAAAAAAACTTTCTGTTGAAGGAACCATGCAGAGGTGACCCATTTGGACATGGAGACAGAACAGGGAAGATTGTCATCAGCCCTTCTGTGGGACCTCCATGTACAGTCAGCCCCCTTTACCTGCCTCCTCTCCCTTACCCCTATCTCTGATTTCCATGGATTCCTTTAGTGGCCCTTCCCCCTCCTCCACCATATCCAGTCAGGACAAAACAAAACAAACCCACACACCACACACATATATAGACCATCTCCCATCAACAGCAAAAACAACCACAACCCAAAATTTAAAAATCCCCAAATACCACTTCACCCCTTTCTCCCAGTATGCCTTTATTTCTTTTGCTCTCTTTATGTTGCCTCTTCCAGGAAGTTTTCCTGGATTACAGAAGTCCTCACTGATCCTACTCTTCTAGACATTGTTAGTCTTTATTTTTATTATTCCAAAAGACAATGCCAAATATCAGCGATCTACACTCTTGATTGCTCCATGTATGTATTTTCCGATTAGATTGTCTCTCCTGGATGGACTAGAATTAGCCTTACTTTTATTTTCCATCAGCATGTCCTGTGATAAAGCCACTTACTACCTGGTATGATTTTAGTATATACAGGCAGGGTATTTTGAGCTTCTCTAACTAGCCTGGGGACCTTTGGTAGAATGTAACATGGATTTGTGTTATAGAAGTGACAGGGGAAGCAATAAATACCAAATCCCAATATGGTCTTATGTTTATTATACACAGTATTCCATATAAATAATTACCATTTCATTTAGAAGCTGTTGTTAAATTTTAGCTTTTTTGTGTGATGCGCTTAGTGTTGATATTGTTATTTAAAGTGTTTAGCGGAGTGCCCAGTGGCTCAGTTGGTTAAGCTTCTGACTTCTGGTTCAGGTCATGATCTCGTGGTTTCTGGGTGCCAGGCCCACATAGGGCTCTGTGCTGAGCCCTGGAACTCAGAGACTGGAACTTGCTTTGGATTCTGTGTTTCCTACTAGCTCTCTGTCCCTCTCCTGCTCACGTTCTACCTCTTAAAAATAAATAAAAATGTTAAAATAAAAAAATAAAGTATTCAGAATCTCATGTTTCAAGATAACTTATATTGTGTTTATAATTATGGCTTTATCAAAAAATTAAAACATCTACTAAATGTAGATCAGTTAACAGCACTGTTGAAAGACTTTTTTTTTTGGCCACAGGAGGGCACTGTTGGCAAACAAAAGATGATTTTTGGGTTGAAATTTAATAAAGGTTTAGAGTAAGCCCTTAAGAAGCATTTATCCCACTAATGGATTAAAATGGCCAATATCGTCTGCAGTGGGCATTGCCTTGCCATGTAATCCTGTCACGGCTGAATTTACTCTGCACGTATATCCGTGCGCTGCATGTTTTCTGTCTCAGAATCATACTGTTTTTCCTAGAATGCTCTGTGAGTCATTCTTACAGATGGAAGTCACCTTGGTGGGTCTTCTGGTTGAACTATATTAGTTTACAGGTGAGGAATTTGGGGTCATAGAAGTTAGATGACCATTCATTTAGGACTGAAACTAAAGACTCACATTTCTTCATTTATTTAACAGAGCATATTTAACACCATGTGCGGGACGTGTATGTTAGAGATTAGGGTAGCGAGAAATACAGCATCATCCCTCCCCTCAAGAGGTTTATTCTGGTTCTAAGTGAACAGACCCTGATCCCCGCCCCCTGGTCCCCAACCCCACCCCTTACCCCAAGCCCCAGCTAGGATCTTAAAAAAAAATATTTTTAAAATGTTTTTATGAGAGGGAGAGAGACAGCGTGAGCAGGGGAGGGTCAGAGACAGAGGGAGACACAGAATCCAAAGACAGCCTCCAGGCTCAGAGCTAGCTGTCAGCACAGAGCCTGATGCAGGGCTCAAACCCACGAACCGCGAGATCATGACCTGAGCCAAAGCTGGACACTTAACCGACTGAGCCACCCAGGCGCCCCTGCCCAAGCCAGGATCTTAATGATTAAAGTAGGAGAGGCACTGTCACCGATCTTTATGTACAACTTACCTTATGAATATTCTTTATGTGGACGTTAGATCACATCGCCTAACAACTTTTTTTGGCAAAAATTCAAGTGCTTGGCAACTCGTGGGGAGCCTTCCCAGTATTATGTTGGTTATTTATTATGTTAAAATCCTTGGACACCCTGTTTTGATTATTTGAAAAATGAGAAATGAAAGGAAAATTTCCAATTAAAAGCTGACCTAATTAAAAGAAATAAACCCTCTGCAGTCAGGATAATTGGGCCTTGAGAGATTTATGGCTAAATTGCTATTACGGTTCCCGCTGGTTCAGCCCCAGACCTGGGCGGTTTCGCTCGGACAACAAGCTTGGGAGTCGTGCTGGGTGTGCCTGAATTTGGTGAGTGCGGTTTATTTTATGTGACTTGCCAGTTTATTTTCTCTGTTTCCTGTGTACGGGCTCTCGGTGAAGCCGTTGTCACTTCGTGATGATCACTTTTGTGCTTCTCATGGTCACTGAGTTTCTCTTCATTGACAAAATACACCATTTGCTCGTAATTCCACTCGGAAGGATTGCGTCACTGCCCTTAAGTAACGGTGCTGTGTGGGTTTAAGGAGTTTCTCCGTTTTTAAAATGACAATGTGTGAACCTTATAAAAACACATCCTGTCTATTTAATTTACTCAAATCATCTCTGACTGGAAGAGCCTTTTTAAAGAACTCTCTACCACCTAATTTAGATGAAATGGTATTGGTAACACTTGAAATTAAAATGCCATTTATGAAATGTTTAATATTTAATAGACACCGTTATTGTCTTTAATGGTTCATTTACAACATGCTTTAAGATGTTGTAAAATGGCTCAGTAGTAAATTCTTCATAGGTGTTTTTAAGCAAGCAATAAAAAAGCAATTTATGACATGTATATACCACATTGTGGCAAAAAACGCGCCCCCTCTAACATACGAGGGTGAATGTGTTCTAAATTACTAAGTAATTTCATGCATCGTGTGATAATTATAAATGATCATCTGGTGGACGTATCCGCCTTGTGTCAGTGTTTGAAATATATTCACGTAAGCGTCAGTAACCTATTAAGTACATTTACCTTCCTTAGCACACTCTTAAAACTAGAAGCTCTGTTTGTTTCAGGATAAATTTGTCAAAAGAAGGGTTACATTTGCTTTACATATTTTTGTAGAAAAGCTGCTTGAAAGTTTCCGGAAGACAATTCAATGTGGTTTTGTTATTTAAGCAACTGGAAATGGAAACATCTTTCCTCATTTCTGTCTGAAAAAACGATGAATGAATTTATGTAGGCAACATCCATTTCAAAATTTCCACTGTTTATCAGATAAGACATCACTTAGTGGGATCATCTTTTCTGGTGTTTTCCACTCATCAACCCCCCTCCCCCCGCTTTTTAACTCCCCAGACCCAGGTCGCTAATTTATGATACATTTCTTACTTACATCATCTTCTGTCTTGATTGAGTAGAAATTAGTGTGGTAAAATGATTGACCACTGTGTCCAAACTGTTTGGAAAATTTTTTTGTAGTTTATTTTTGAGACAGAGAGAGACCGAGCATGAGTGGGGGATGGGCAGAGAGAGAGGGACACACCGAATCCGGAGCAGGCTCCCGGCTCCGAGCTGTCAGCACAGAACCCGAAACGGGGCTTGAACCCATGAACTGTGAGATCATGACCTGAGCTGAAGTCGGATGCTTAACTGACTGAGCCACCCAGGTGCCCCTCACAGTGTCCAAACTTTTAAGAGTGTTACCTCTTATATCAGTTGCTGGAAGAATTATGCTAACTTGCTCCCTGATACCTGCGGGGGGGGGGGAGGCTGAAAACCAGAGTCTCTTCCAGCAGATTTCCACCCTGGGAGGTCAGATGAACTGATGGTGAGTCTGGAAATAGCCAATTATTGGGGGTGCCCGCTCTGCAGGTGATGCAAGGTAGACCTTGTAACCACTTGCCGGTGGGCTGGCGGGAACGGGCAGTGCGGTTTGGGACTGTTTGCTTTATTATTATTTTTAAATTTTAATTATTTTTTTATTTTAGAGACAGAGAGTGTGAGCAGTGGAGAGTGGCAAACAGAGAGAGGGGGAATCCAAAGCAGGCTCCACACTTAGCGTGGAACCTGACATAGGACTTGACCCCATGACCCTGTGATCATGACTTGAGCTGAAATCAAGAGTGAATTGTTTAACTGACTGAGCCACCCAGGCGCCCCCTGTTTGCTTTTTTATTAAGCAACAATCTGCTTTCCTGTATTGTTGCAGAAATGCTTCCAAATTGGAATTTGTCAGGAAATGAGTCTGGGAGGATGCACAGGCAAAAATCCTTTTTTTTTTTCAATGCCGAATTCCTTCATCGAAATCCACAAAAGTAATTTAGCCTTCGTGTGATGTTCTGGCTCTGGGGTGTTTTCTCTGAAACGTTTCAGACAAATTCTGATCTGAAGTGTGGTTGTCTCCCATCTGTTTGAAAAATGGCAGCTTCAGCACTCAACGACTTTGGAATTCTTGCATGTTTGGTCTTAATTTGGAAAATAGCATAAGACTTTAATAAATCTGCAGCAATTCAGAAGTCTGCAGCCGTTCTGAATCACTGTTTCCCCCAGCTTTTCCGAGACAAAGCAGTGTTTATTTAGGGGTTAATATCTGATGCCTTTGGCTCCAAGCTGGGACCCGCTTGCACATTTAGTCCGATGGCCTACACACATGTTCCCAGACAGAATTCTCCTCTTTAAGTGCTGATCAAGGTCTTCAATCCTGAAGACGATAGATTTATTTTCAGTCTGTTTACTAAAGCATGAAAAGAGACTCATACTTTTTGGAAATAATTTTACAGGAACTGAAACAGCAGGTGCGTAGGTGCCAGATGGCTTGAATTTGAATCCTGACAGCTGCTTGCTGGCTGGGTGACCTCGGGCAAGTCACTTATTCTCTCTCTGCCTTACTTTTCTCATCTGCGTATCAGGATACAAATAAATCCTGCTAATACTTTATTGTTTCTTTTTTTTTTAATTTTTAATGTTTATTTTCAAGAGAGAGAGAGAGCAAGCAGGGTAGGGGCAGAGAGAGACGGAGACCCAGAATTGGAAGCAAGCTCCAGGCTCCGAGCTGTCAGCACAGGGCCCGACGTGGAGCTCGAACTCACCAATTGTGAGATTATGACCTGAGCCGAAGTCGGACGTTTAACTGACTCAGCCACCCAGGCGCCCCGGTCCTACTAATATTTTCAAGTGCCGTAACACTGGGCCTAGCACGATGTGAGTGCTGCTGTGGGGGCTTGGGTGAGTGCTCAGAGAGGTGATTAACCAGAACAATCCAACTATCAACTCTCCTTGTTGCTAGGATTGGCAATAAATTCTAAACCACTTTTGTATATCTTTTGAATAGCTTTTAATTAGATATATAACTTCTTATTTTGACATAATTTCTGACTTAATGAAAAATTGAAAGAATAATACAAAGAACTCCCATGTGCCCTTTACCCAGATTTAGAATTGCTCACATTATTATGCTCGTTGGTTTTCATATTTATACATTCACTCTTCTCTAGCTCCCTTCCTCTCCCCATCCCTCCTTTTTATTTTATTTTTTTCCCTCAGAATCATTTGAAAATAAAGTGGAGGCATTTGCTTTTTATTCTTAAATATTTTAAGAGTATTTTTTTTTTTTTTTTTAGTAATGAGGAGGTTCTCTTTCTTATACACAGCCTGATCAAAATCAGGAAACTTAATGTTGATACAACACAACAGGCTACATTTAGAAATTGTTAATTGTTGCAGTAATGTCCTTTTTTTTAAAAAATTTTTTTATGTTCTTTATTTATTTTTGAGAGACAGAGAGAGTGCGAGCAGGGGACGGTCAGAGAGAGAGGGAGACACAGAATCCGAAGCAGGCTCCAGGCTCTGAGCTAGCTGTCAGCACAGAGCCCGATGCGGGGCTCGAACCCACGAATGTGAGATCATGACCTGAGCTGAAGCCAGACGCTTAACCGACTGAGCCACCCAGGCGCCCCAGCAATGTGTGTATGTGTGTATGTTGTGTGTATGTATACCCGTGTGTATGCACTTCATTCTGAGGATAGCTGTGTGTGTGTGTGTGTGTGTGTGTGTGTTTCTGGCCCCAAGATCCAATACACCATTAGAATTGCATTTTGTTGTCCTGTGTCTCTCCTTTATTTGAGACAGTTCCTCAGAATTTTTTTTTTTTCAGTCTTTCATGACCTTGATACTTTCAAAAGCAATTACGTTTTACAGTGTCCCTCAAATTTGAGTTAGTCTGATTTTTCATCCTGATTAGATCTAGCTTTAAGGTCATTGTGTCTTCCAGTTCTAAAAGGAACTGTGATGTATCATCACTGTAAATCTGTAGACTGAAAAGCTGAGTTGGAACTTGATGCTCTCCAGACTGACATGTGTGGAGTGAGGTGGGTGTCACAAAGCCAACACAGATATTCTGAGGCTGCTCATCTGCGACAAGTAAATGACTATTCCAAAAGAATAATCCCCTTAGGGAATTCGCCCTCCTCCTGGTGAGGGCAAATAGACCTGGCATTCTTTCTCTGGAGAAAAGAGAAAGGTGACACCTCACTATTTCCTTGATAAGAAATAAAGTGTAGGCAGAATTTTTTCCTATGTACCACGGAAAGAAGTTAAGCATCTGAAGGATGGTCTACTGTGGCTGGAAACCTCCAGGTTTCTTGGTACCAGGAAACATAAACAGGCACTCTGCTCCTTTGTTGGAAGCATGTGACTGTCTCCACACAGTCCAGATGAGAAGTGTAGCCCCACATCTAAATGCTGAGTCTTTTAAGTTCCTTCTGAGAATGACGACGTACCGGAAAACATTTTTTAAGTCATGGGCAGTGTCTTTCATCGTGGAAAACACGGAGACTCTTTAGAAACAAACAAGTTTGGAAGCAGAGGGGTAGAAAGGACTGTACCATGGCTGGCAAACAACACACAGAGAGAATCAATGACTAGAAGTAAATGCTTTTGGTGCCACGCACAAAATTATTCATGGTCTAGATTGCACTCAAGTTTGGAAGTGACAAGAAAGAGTTAATCCTTTGAAGCCAGTGCCTAGGGTATACCCTGGGAAAATCTGACCGAATGAGTTACTGCCCAGCCTAAAATTAAACTCCTGGCTCCTGGTCTGGCATACAAACGATGAGATCACATTTCTTTTCACTGATGGGTCCATTTTTTAATGAATTGAAGAAAGAATCCCTAGTGGTTCCTTTTGTGTGAAGAAAACAAGATAAATATTAGCTAGGAAAGGTCATTTTGGTTTCCAATATGTGGGAGGTTCATTATGATGGATTCTGATAAATTATACTGTGTATTTCTTTCCAATAACAGAAGGTCACACTGTGCCCTTGAGTGGACATCAGGACAAACATACTTAATAAAGTTGGAGGATGTGGGAGATGAACAGTTTCCAGTGTATTTTCCCCCCAAATACCTTGCATTTGTGCAGTTATTCAAAGCCTCCTCCCTCTTGTTGAGCTATTCACTCAAGGCCGACTCTTCCTTCCTTCAGCCCCAAACAGGTGGGTCTGTGTTCTTTAGTCAAATATGTAGTTATCTTCAGGGGTGTCTAAAGAAGAGAAAAGTCTCAGTTGTGCTTTGTGGCGGATTTGTAATGGGTTCAGCGGGATTCTAAAGTAACTAGACCATGTTACAGTGAACATTTTTATCTCGTATTTGCAACTGTAATATTTGCTGATGCATATCATCATTTTTCTCAGATGTCCACCACTGGGAGAGATGTCTTTAACTTAGCAATGTTAAATATGTGTCATTTCGGGGCGCCTGGGTGGCTTAGGCAGTTGAGCACCTGTCTGTTGATTTCAGCTCGGATTGTGATGTCATGGTTCATGGGATTGAGCCCCTGCTTTGGGATCTGAGCGGACAGTGCAGATCCTGCTTGGGATTCTCTCTCTCATAATGCCCCTCTCCTGCACTTGCTCTCTCTCTCTCATAATGAATAAATAAATCTAAAAAAAGGTGTAGTTTCAAGGTCCATTTTTTTCCTTGACATGTCTTTGGTTTGGGATCATCTGAATCCTTCTTTCAAAAATGTTTTTGCTGAGTGGAAAAATCCTTTTAGGTCTGTGCATTAAAGAACTGAATTGAATGTCAATTATGGTATTAACAAATGTTCTTTGTATTTTTGTGTGATGGTTTATTTTGGAAAGACATTTGCCCTCTTCCTCTCGTTAACATTTTTCAGAAAGGACCCTCACAGATTGTTTAGCAACATTTGCAGGTTTATGTCACACAAAGTTAGGCATTCGGATTTTCATGCGAAATTTTCAACTGCTTGGGCACGTTGCGGAACTCTTGGGAATGGACCATCTCTAACCTCCATTTTCATCCCATTGTTAATGAGATGGGAAGAATGGAATTTTGCATCATGAATGGTTTGGGATCCTCTGTCAAGTTTTGAATGCCTTTGTTGCTGAGAGAACTTCTACTTTAAGTTGTATTCTGTTAACCAAATTTGTGGCTAGTTAATGAGTGTAGGATTCTGTATCCTTTCCCCCTCACGTATTAGGACACTTTGCAAATGTGAATGCATTTGCTTGCCTACCACAGTCCTGTAGCTACAGGTTTCATTGTAAAAAACATTATTTTGCTACCAGAAATATATATCCTTTCAACATGAAAATGCTAATGCCTTCCCGTCTTCTTTGTTTCTTAAATAGGTCTTCCCAAGCTACGATAACTTTTTGGAACTGCAGAAATTATTGGCGATCACTACAAATGGGAATTTGGAGTTGGTCTGACATTCATCCTGAAATAATTGTGTTTGACTGGAACCATATATGAAGTCACCAAGGTAAAATGATTTTAACAGACACCCAGAGAGGGTTTCTTTATGAAGCATTGAGAATTTAGCAAAACAGAGTACCCTAGAGTTGATGATCCTTGATAAAAGGTTTCTTTTACATTGAGTTTTTGAGTATTTTGGGAATCCTAGTTTTTCAAATTTTAGCTCTCGTGTTTGAAATCATTTCAGTTTGTAAAGCAGTGTCTTGTCTCCTCGGTAGGGTGAAAGGTGAAATTTTAAAGATAAGCCAATTCTGTTTTACTTTTGAACAAAATGTTCAAGGCAGAAGATGTTGAAGCTGAAGTATAGTGGTAGGTCAGAAATCCTTTTACCAGCGGTCTGGATTATTGCCTAAAAGAAAGAAAGATTGTTGAATAGCTGTTCACTCATCCCCAGGTCTTTTTCTAGACAGCGACAGCTATTGTTAAGTAAATACCTCTTCTAGGCACTGGAAACATCACCCAAAAACCTGTTACACAGAATGGTCCTTGTAAGATAATGAATCAGGGGTCATCCCCTAGCATTGGAATGGGTGCCCTTGAGGTTTTGGGGTTGGGGTTTGTTGTTGGGATCCAACCAGGTAAACAGAAAAACCATTCTGATATTGGTGGGCAGAGGGAATTGAATTCAGAGAACATATGTAAAGGGAGAGCCAGGGAAGTCAAGCAGAAGATGTGGAGGCAGCCCAGGGATAAGGAACAGTGGGAGGCTATTTCCATCCAGGGCTTGTGGAACAAAGGAAGGAAGTCATGTTTGCCAGCACCTAGGGGAAGGGACCCTCGGTGGGAGCTAAATGGGCCTTCTGGCAGGAGCTGGCACGTGGAGGAGAAGGACCACTGCCCAAGATGGTGAAGGTGGGGAGAAACACCTCCCTCCTTTATCTACTATTCTCCAGGCTCTAGAGACTGACTCCTATTGGTTAAAGCCAGCTGATTCAGGGGCCTGCAAATTGCATCCTGTAGGAGTGACCCAGGGGAAGGGATCTTAGGGCAGAACGGGCTCTGGCAGGGATAGGCTTCATGTATGAAACCACTTCCTGTGACATTTTAATGAGCATGGCATGGTCTTTTAATCCCTCAGAGGATGAGTCTTCTCTTGAGGATGACTCCACAGCCCCACAAAGTAAATGATGCACATTGTGTGTGCCATCTTCTCTATGAACGTGGGCAGTGGTGGGCATATGATGCACTGCCCAGACCCCCTTTAGGAATGAGGACTTACTCCCTCACTGTTGGGAGTACTGCAGAAGGTGGTCTGCAGCTTCTTAGAATTATCCTCAATTCAAAGACCCCCCTTGCCTAAAATTATGCCAGTGATGTACCAACATGGGAAAGGTCTGGCCTCTCATCCCAGCTTGGCACCACTGAACAGGGGCATCTCAGCTGTGGATCTCTCTGTTGGGTTATCTGAGGCCTTTTCTTCCTTCTGTCCTTTCTCCCTCCTGTGCCTTCCTCTGTCCACAGGTGATAACCCTGAAGCACCCCTCAGTTCATTTCTTGCTCAACAATTCCCAACCTTGAGACTCAGATCATCTCAGATATCCTCTCCAAATTCTGTAAAACCCATTCAAAGTTTAGGCGATACACAGACTGGTAAACATGGAAGCCAGATTTCACTTGTGCCATAGGTGGGAGAGCTCATAGCTCACCTGAAAGACCCAGTCTGAATTTGGAGACTAAATTGGGCAGGACTTAGGGGTTAGAGACAGCAGAGCCAACCACAAAGCAGAAGAAAAGTATTTAATGATACTGAGTGGAGTGTAAAGAATGAAGAAGCCGATGGCATCTGGAAATTGGATTAAGAATAAGAAGGTGGGGGACGGGGTGCCTGGATGGCTCTGTTGGTTAAGCGTCCGACTTCAGCTCAGGTCATGATCTCGCTGTTTGTGAGTTTGAGTCCTGCGTTGGGCTCTGTGCTTCCAGCTCAGAGCCTGGAGCCTGCTTCGGAATCTGTGTCTCCCTGTCTCTGCCCCTTCCCTACTCACACTCTGTCTCTCTCTCTCTTTCTCTCAAAGGTAAACATTAAAAAAAAAAAAAAAAAAAGAACAAGAAGGTGGGTTTCAGAACCAGATTGGCTCTGATGGGTTTATTAACAAGGAGACAGAGAAGCTCATACTTGAGGTTCTCACATTGTTGCTCACATCTCAGAGGATGGGTGGTGGATGCACAGACTGGGCAGCGGGATGCTGGTCTTCAGGTCATTGTGGCACCACTGAGGAATGTCAACTGACAGAAAGGACAATGAGGGAGAGCATGTTCCTTTTGGATAACATTTTCCTCAGAGTCCATTTTCAGTGATATGAATCTCGAGGTTAACTTGTATCATTAAGCACTTAAACCAAATTGGGTTGAATACCTTTTTGGACCTTTGTAAACCACATAGATGGATAAACTTTCGTGATTGCATTGTTTGCCCGTTTTTGGCAGATAGCATTCTAAGATGGCCCCTAAGATTCGTACCCCCTTGTGTGCACAGCCTGTGTTATTTTCTCCCCTTGGGTGCGGGCAGGTTTGTGAATATCATGGGGTTCACTCCTGTGGTTAGGTTATGGTTTTATGGAGAAGATGAAGGGGTTTTGTAGATA
This sequence comes from Helogale parvula, assembly GCA_004023845.1. Lineage (NCBI taxonomy): Eukaryota > Metazoa > Chordata > Mammalia > Carnivora > Herpestidae > Helogale > Helogale parvula. Next base: position 78,947 of record PJEM01001969.1, read on the forward strand.
TAATTACAATTTCAAATAAACTGATGTTGAGTTAATCAAAAGGGAGATTATCCTGGGTAGGACTGACCTGATGAGGTGAGCCCTAGCAAGGGACTAGGCCTTTTCCGGAGGAGGAGGTTTGGACTGAAGCAGCCTGGCCAGGGTCCACATATGTGGATGCCACATTGCACAGTTGAGAGCAGGTCCTGGCCATTAGCAAGAATCCAGAAACCTAAATTATATGGGGCCAAGAAAGTGGACTTTGCCAACAACACACGGTTGCTTGGACACCATGCTTTCCCCAGTTGAGCCTCTAGATGAGGACACACCCAGATGGCATTTTGATTTCTGCCCTGTGAGTCCCTGGGCAGAGGACGTGGCTGGAATGTGCCAGACTTCCGACTTATAAGGACATTATGAGATAGTAAGTCCATGCTGTTTTAAACTGCTGAGTGGCAGTTTATTTGTTATGCAGAAATAGAACACAAATACCCCATTTATCTGATTCCTTAACATTCTCCATTTCAGAGTCACTAATTATGAAAACTGGAAGCCAGAGTGCCTGACCCAGCCCGCAATGTGTTTTACTTGGTCTATTTTGCACTCTGTGTTTAAAATAAAACAAATGGACTTAGTTGCCGACAAATAGAATGTGCTGGTTGCATGCCAGAGTCCAGTTTCTCTTGAGAAGTTGGTCCTCGAGTCCCTGGGCTCACATTTCCACGCTACAGGAACAGTCCCGGGGGGCACCTGCCCCGAGGTGGCCTGTGCACTCCCTGCCGTGCACCAGTGCCTCGGGTCTCGCCAGCCTACGTGTTCACTTGTAGGCACTTGAATTTTTGACACTTGGGTTAGAGCCTTTGTAACAATTATATTGTTATAATATTGGAGTTAACAACTGGAGTTTTAAAACACAATAGGTGGGTCAGAGCACTTCGTCCACCAATTCTGCAGATACGGAATTTTGAAACTACATGCTTTCCCCAATTAGTAACATATTAATCATCAATTCCCTAAAATGATAAATACTTTCAGTTGATTCTTGAACAACACGAGGGTTGGGGCACTTGATTCCCCAAAACCTTAACTACTAAGAACCTGCTGTTGACTGAGGCACTTGGGTGGCTCAGTCGGTTAAGTGTCCAACTTCAGCGCAGGTCATGATCTCATAGCTTGTGAGTTCGAGCCCCGTATTAGGCTCTGTGCTGACAGCTCAGAGTCTGGAGCCTGCTTTGGATTCTGTGTCTTCCTCTCTCTCTGCCCCTCCCCCACTCACTTGCGTGCTTTCTCTCTCTCAAAAATAAGTAATGAAACATTGAAAAAAGCCTACTGTTGACTGGAACACTTACCAATAAAGAGCCAGTTAACACATGTTTTGTATGCTATATGAATTATATACTGTATTCTTACAATAAAGTAAATTAGAGAAAAGAGGAATGTTATTAAGAAAATCCTAAGAAAGAAAAAGTACATTCATGCTACTGCAGGGTATAGGAAAAACTCCAGGTAAGTGCCCCTGCACAGTTCCATTGTGTGTTGTCCAAGGGTCAACTGTAATACTACTGTGCACTCCCATAGACCCACATACTTTCTTTGCCACTTTTTGAACTACTCCTAGGATTTCTGTCTCCCGTGTGTGCAGGATGAGGTGGGGGGGTTAGAAGATGGTGCTTTGAGAAATTAAAGCATGTGTAGGGCCTTTCCCAGCAGAGACTTGGTGCTTCCATGTCAGTTTAGAGTGCCCAGGATTTCCAAGGCAAAGGGCAAAAAAGAAGCCAACGCTTGGTGTCTTTTTTAATGCCGAGTTGTTAAAAGATGATATCAGAACCTTGTCTTCCCCTGGATGCTTCAAAGATAGACTGAGTCTCATACCAAGGAACAGTATGATGCCTTTTCAACAAGATCTAAGTGACTAAACTGGGAGAGTCCAAGAGAGAAGGGTGGGGTAGAACCTCTTCTCTGGAGTATGGTTTGGGTTTAGGTGCCCAAGGCAGTGCTTTCCCTCAAGCACAGACTCAAGAGTTCTGGCTAAGGTGCTGAGGGCAGTCATGTGCTCTAGACCCTTCCTTCCAGGGCTTCGGGAGCTTTGACGCTAGTGAGGAAAACAGGAAGCCAAGCCCATGGCCCCTGTCTTTATTGTCTGTCCATGAGTGTTTATACATGAGACACATATATGTAGGGTATTGCTTTGATCCACTCTGATAAATTATATCATGGACAGCAGGATACATGTGCCCAGCCTCTCTGACTTTTGCTTAAAAAGTTAATTAACAAAATTGAAACCAAAAAGTCAATCACGTTCTATCTAACTTCCCTGTAATGTCAAAGAGGGCAGGAAATTAGGGAGATGTCAACTATCCTTCAATTAAAATAAAAGGAAAATTGGGGGAGGGGCACCTTGGTGGATCAGTTGGTTGAGCATTCCAGTTTTGATTTGGGCTCTTGCCATGATCCCAGGGTCCCAGGGTTATGAGACTGAGCCCTGTCTTCGTCTCTGTGCTGAGTGTGGAGCCTTTTAAGGTTTTCTCTCTTTCTTGCTCTGCCCCTCTCCCCAGCTCACCCGTGTTCGCTCTCTCTCTTAAAAAAGGAAGGAAGAAGGGAGGAAAGAAAGAAAAGAAAATTTGGTGGGGGAGAATACATTTTTGATATGTTTTTATTTAATTTGTTTGGGGTTTGAGAATAGTAGACTACACATCCGCATCAACTAAATTATCCTTGAGCATCTGTTTCGATACCATCCATCCCTATGAAGCTGTGTTTATTTATCTTCCCAGCCTTATTGAGATATAATTGACATGTAACATTGTCTATGTTTAAGGTATACAGTGCGTTGATTTGATCAATATATGTAAATTGCAAAATGATGACCACCATAGTATTGGCTACCATTCCCATCCTCACCTAATTACCATTTCTTTTTTGTAGTGAGAACATTTAAGAGCTTCTCTTAGCAACGTTCAAGTATGTGATAAAGTATTATTAACTGTAATCGCCATGCTGTACCAAAGACCCCCAAACTTGTTAATCTTATAACTGAAAAATTGTACCTTTTGATCAATATCACCCCATTTTTCTGACCTCCCAACCATTGCTGATTACACTCTATTCAGCTTCTCTGAGTGTCTTTTTTAGATTTCACATATAGGTGTGATCAAATAGGATTGGTCTTTTCCTGTCTTATTTCCCTTAGCATAATGCCCTCAGAATCGATCTGAATTGCTGCAGATGACAGGATTTCATTTTTTCATGGCTGAATAATATTCCATCGTGCATGTATACCCCCTCTTCTTTATCTTTTCATCAGTTTTATTTTATATTTACCTGTACTTGCCCGTATTCCCGCTAAACTTTGAGGCTAATAATCATATATTAATATAATAGTCATAGAAACCACGAGAAAACTCTCAGGCTGAGTGTGACAATTTCTGCAGTTTCTTTCACATGCAGAAGCCATGTCTATTTATTGTATTTGAGTTTAGCGTTAAATATGTAGCTTTCTCATTTCGTGATATAAAATAGTATATTACCCCCATGTTCAATCAGGACAAATCAATTTACACACTGGGGCTTCATAAATAGACTTCTCATTTATTAAAATTTTAAAAAAATATTTATTTTTGCAAGACAGAGAGACAGAGCATGAGCAAGGAGAGGCATAGAGAGAGCAGGGGACACTATCCAAAACAGGCTCCAAGCTCTGAGCTGCCAGCAAAGAGCCCAAAGCGAGCTCAAACTCATAGCCATGTGAGATCATGACTGAGCTGAAGTCAGCCGGCTAACCGACGGAGCCACCCAGGCGCCCCTAAATAGACTTTTCGCTGAAGCACATTGCTAACGTGGAAAACTCGCAATTATAAAAAGCGCTCATTGAAAATTGAGTTAATACGTAGTGCAGATCAGATGTGATTGGCCTTTGCTTTCCTTGGGGGAGAAGTCCAGCACTGGACGTGTCCTGCAGCTTTCCCCCAGTTCCTGCCAGGTCCTGTTTGCCCCAGAGCCTCACGTCACTGAGTGCTCACTGATTTGTGTCCTGCTTTCTCTCCAGGATGAGAGTCTATGCTAAGTCTGTGTTGGTGTCGCACTGGCTCTTTCTGGCCTATGTGTTAGTGGTGTGCTGTAAGCTGATGTCCGCCTCGAGCCAGCACCTCCGGGGACACGCAGGTAAGCCCTTTAAGCTCATTATGCACCGCTGAGATCAATTAATAGAACCCTTTCAAACGTCAGAGTCCGTGTTTTAGACGACACAGGTAATTGACAAGAGCTTTTGATGGTGTATAAATAATCAGAGGAAGCATGAAATATATCAGAGCAAATCAGTTCAGTGGTTTGGTGCTTAAAGGATGTTGTTGCAGACGTTTTAAAAGATGTTTTCCAGGTTTTTTTTTTCCTTTTCCTGCATACCTTTCCATTCTTACAGTGATTTTTCTCAAAGAATCCCAGAAAGCCAGCAGCACTTTCTTTGTGCATGTTTTACTCCTGTAGCTTTCTTCGAAGGCAGAGCATCTTTATTGGTAAACTTAAACACTTCCAGGGCGAGAGTAAATCTTTCAGATAATCTAAGACCTTTTCAACATGTGTGGAGAAAAGATGGTGACTGGTTTAAAAAAATAAAGAAGAAAGAAAAAAGCAGTGGTAGGTTTTGTATGGAACCTAAAGTAAAATATGTCTAAAGCTTTAGAGAATCACCCTCAGAATTTCTAGTGAGATCCTTGTCTATACTTTGCTTATTTCTAAAGAAAAGGATGAAAATAATCAGTTAAGATCTGTGTGCAGGTGCGTGTGTGTGTGTGTGTCTTCCCCCTGCCCCCCTTTCCTTGTTACATCTACACTGAAAGTGACACAGACTTGGAAACTCCACAGTGAATTGTGTTTTCCTGAATAATTCACATTTGTTTGTGAACTCATTGCTGGATAATTAATTTACTGTCTTTGCTTCAATAGTTTGAGGGGTGAGGACGCCAGGCTTGCTTTGCCTGCTTACTGAAAAAGTGAATCTTGAACCCTTATACCAGGAATATGGCAGAATCGTAAATCCTCCCCCCACAGGTCTTATGTCTAGAGTTTATCAGATATCCCTACCTTCAGACATATAACAGCTTGTGCTTTCCGCTCTGTTACTCTGGTATATAAAGGTTAAGACATAATTTTGGGCTTCAGATGAGTTTAAAAATCTCTCACGACTCAATTTTCCCTTCTCAAGTGAGAGTTCAGAGAAGAAGGGAAAAATAATTGAAAATTTAATGAATCAGCATAAAATCAAAACCATCTGGCTGCTGCGAAGTGCCGGTAGCTGGCTGGTCATTGCACTGTGTGTCTTTTGATGGGCTTGTTCTCAGGGAGAGAGTGTTTGAAGTCATTAGTCTTATCTGTTTAATTCATATCTCTTCTCTTGGGTGGAGGTTGAGAGAGTCGCAGTCGGGCAGAGCGTTTCAGCGGGGCGAGTTCTCAAGAACAGATTTCCAGGCTTCCAGGAACTGGGCTTGCAGGATTGTGTTGGAAAGTGATTAAAAGTTGAAGGAAGCAGAGGATATGACCGACCCTCCGATTTTTATCCATGTGGCAATCCTCATTTCTTTGAATGTCGAAAAAGTGCAGCCCTAGGGATAAATCTAAATTAAGATTAGAAAAAAAAATTAAGATTAGAATTACATACACAAGAAGTACGGACAGGACCATCCATATGAACAAAGGCTCAAGGGCAATTGGGACAGCAAGAAGAGAGAGCAAAGGCGTGGCAAATTCTGCTAAGGAAATGAGATTTTCAACCCAAGAATTTCTAGGTGATTTTATTTGGATTCTCAGCACTTGCTCCTTGGCTTTGGGGGATTCCTTCATCTTTGTGATTTAAATCCCTCTCACTCTTTGTCTAAACAACCATCAAAGGAGCCAGGACTGGCTCCTGCCGCCTGCAGGGGGCTCTGTTCTCGTATTCTTTCACTGTGAGCGCCTGCCTCTCTCTCTCTCTCTCTCTCTCTCTCTCTCTCTCTGTGTGTGTGTGTGTGTGTGTGTGTGTGTGTGTGTGTGTGTGTGTGTATAAGTGTGTATAAGAGAGATAGAAAGATTTCTTGAGGTATTGGCCCACACAGCAGTGTAGGCTGAGATGTCTCCTAATCTGCAGTCTGCAAGGGGGAAGCCAGTGGTGTGGTTTGACGGTCTGAGAGCCGAGAGCCCATGTGTCCTCCAGTCCGCTCTGAAGGGCTGAGAACCAGGAACACCGAGGGCAGGAGGAGATTGATGTCCTAGCTCAACAGTCAGGCAAAGAACGAAGTCAGCCTTCTCCACCGTTTTGTTCCATTCAGGTACTCAAGGGATTGGATGAGGTGTAGCCACATTGGGGAGCGCCATCTACTTTACTCAGGGCACCAACTGAAACTCCAATGGCTTCTAGAAGCACCTTTACGGACACACCTAGAAATAGTATTTTTTTCAAGTAGTTATTTTGAGAGACAGAGCAAGCGAGCATGAGCAAGTGGGGGAAGGGCAGAGAGAGAGAGATGGGGGGAGAGAAAATCCCAGGTAGTCTCTCTGCTGTCACCATGGAGCCCAGCTTGAGGCTCGATCTCACCAGCCGTGAGTCCATGACCTGGGCCTAAAGCGAGAGTCGGAGGCTTACCCGACGGAGCCGCCCACGTGCCCCGAGACACACCCAGAAATATGGTTTAATCAGATATCTGGGCATCCCGTGGCCCACTGGAGCTGACACGTAAAATCAGTCATCACAGCTGTCCTGGAAAACAAGGCTGCCTGTACCGGCACGGGTGCATGCACCTGTTGCCCTTGTGTGTTACTGTGCTCCTTGTTTTGATTTTTTCCCCACTTAACAGTAGAGTTTATAGATCTTTCCATTTGAGTGCCTACAGATCTATCACTTTCTGTAACACAGCTTCGTCATCTATGGTATGGATCCAGTGCCACACATGATTTGATTACTCCCAGTTTTGTGGATGTATTACTCCTGTAGCTTCCTTTGAAGGCTTTGTGAGATATTGAGTTAAAGCGGATGTAAATGCGTTCGTGAGAGTAGCCTAATTGCTGTGACCAAACGACCGTGTGCACAGAATGGCTCAACGAAAGGAAGTCTGGTTTTTGCTTATGAGTCTTGGGGGAAGGAGGTAAATCTGGCAGCCGGATGATCATCCTGTGCTGCGGTCCCGTTGGAACCCACGGTGGATGAAGTGCTATCCTTTCCACCTGTGGCGTCCCAGGCCTCTATTCCAGCCACCTGGAAGGGGAGATCAGCGTGGAAAATTCACCTGGGAGGTGTTAATGGGGCGGCCTAGACGTGGGCTAATCACTCGCGGGTCCTGCCATTGGCTAGAGCAGAGAGAGGCCCTTAACCGCCCCTTACTGCAGAGCAACTGGGAGACACTAGCTGTGGGTCCAGGGAGAAGAGCGGAACTGAATTTCGGTGAGTATTCTGCAGCTTCTGACACAGTGCGTTCACATTGTAATAGTGCCAGAGTGCCCGCCGAAACTTTGGGCCTTATTTATACTTCCACCAGCAGGAATTGTGATCATGCCCATCTCCCCAAGCCCTTGTCAACGCTGGGTGCTATCACGTTTTAAGTTTTTGCTAACTTATGGGTTGTATGGGCTTGCATCTCTCTTTGACAACTCTCTGCTGCGCTGGCGGACTGTTTGTTTTTATTTGAGCTCTTCTTTATCCACTTTTCTGTTGGCTCTATCGATTGTTTACTCAATGATTTGCAAAAGCTTTTTGTAGACTGAGCGCACTGGAGCACTTTGATTATCTCCTTCCGCGTTCCTTCCCGGTTCTCCTTTTTCCCTCCCATTCTAGTGAGGCTTGTGTCCCATCGGGGTGTGTGTGTGTGTTAGGGAGGGGGTTGGGGACTGCTAGGAATTTTCACTAATGGCCTTCAGGAGCAGCAAGCCAGGGATCCTTGCAGTGGCCATGTGGTTTTCTTCCTAGCGTAAGAGCTCAGCTGATGGAAAACTCGGTCAGAATCAGCAGGGATGTGGTGGGGGTGGGGGAGGCTGTCTGTACCGAGACGCGGAGAAGCCCGAGTCCGATTTTTACTGCATTCTGTGGTAGGCAAGCTCCAGAGCGGGATCAAGCTGCAGAGGGTTAACTGGAGGAGCCTCTGTTTCAGTGTCCGGAAGGACTCCTGACACTGTCCCCAGGGCTCTGCGGTTGGTGCTGGCCAATTAAAGGAGCTGTGGCCCCAGGAAACCCTAGTTAGAAGTTTATTGGATGCTTTTAATGGGTTGGATTAGGAGTGTAGCTTGTTGATGGTTGTGTTTAAACAAGGAGTGTTCTTTTTTTGTTTCTTTTTAATGTTTATTTATTTTGGGGGGAGCATAAAGAGAGGGAGACGCAGAATCCAAAACAGGGTTCAGGCTCTGAGCTGTCAACATAGAGCCCAGTGCGGGACTTGAACTCACAAGCTGTTAGATCATGACTTGAGCCAAAGTCAGATGCTTAACCGATTGAGCTGCCCAGGTGCCCCTAAACAAGGGGAGTTCTTCCAATGACTCCCTAAGATAGTGAAGCAGAAGGTACGACTCACCCCCAGTTTTCCAAGACGAGGTGTTGGGTGTAGCTTGCAGTTTTCATTTCAGGTTGAGCATTAAAAAACCAAACCTAATAAAACGCCACCTCATTTTCATAGGATAAGTGATGGGAGTCCTTCTTTAAGGCACGTGGCATTCATGTGCTTGCACTGAAGTCCACCGGTGGTGTTTTTCAGGAATTAGAAAACACAAAAAACTATCCTTCTTTGTTTTACGGTCTTACTTGATGTAATGACGGAGGGTGAGACCACATGGATTGTGTAGCCTCAAGCTGTAGAAAAGGTGAAAGGGTCAACTGCTATGTCAGTTTGTTTTCCAAGAAGCCAGAGTTAATACTATTATTTCTTCAGCTAGTGATTAGTCCTTCTCTTTTTTCCTTTCTTTTTTGATTCTGTAAGTAGCACCGTTTCCCCACAAGAGGGCAGCAAATGACGTGGTGGAAAGGTACGGCCTGTTCCAGAAACTTGAGGATTTCTCAAGTTCTTGTTTGGGACATTAGACACCCAACATCCTTGGAATTTATTCCTAGGAGTAATTGGACACTTGAAAGAAATAAAAAAATTCCTCCTTAGTAGATAGAACCATAGCTCCTTTTCCAATCTAGGAACTTAGGTGCTGCTGATTTGCAAATTGATTTCAGTGGCTCTGTTTCCCCAGGGAGCTTTAAGTATGCCCTGGTTTGGGGTTTTAAATGTCAGCAAATGCTGTGGCGCTTAGCTACTACTTAATAGAATCTGTTTTGGTGTAAAGCCTTCTATGTGATGCACTCTGTCCAGGTGTAAATAGGCCCTGAATAATAGGAGCACACGCGGGAATGAAGCCTTAAAGGGAACGAGGTTAAATATAATCCTGATTCTGCACATCTGGCTGTGTGACCTTGTCAAGACCACTTAACCATTCTGAACCTGCTTCTTCATCTGTGAAAATGGAATGTTATACGTGTTTACCTTACGAGGTTATTGGGGTGACAGAATAAGAAAAAGTCGACGGATGGATTAGCACATAGTAAACACTCCATAAATGGTAGCTATTTCTATATTTAGAGGCATCTGGAAGGAGAGGGAGTCTGGAAACTTTCATCTGTGAGGAACAGTTGGGAATTGTGTCGGTACAAGGAGATAGATCAATGCCTTGAGAGGTCAAAGCTTTATCATGTACAAGAGAAAAAGGCTTGGTATTCATGGTTCTAAAAGGCTGACTGTAATGAAGAGCGTTGCTTTATGAAGACTGACGTTTCAGCTCAACTGTAAGAAAGCAGGAGAAAAGGAACTTCTAACAAGGCTGCAGGAAGCTGGGGACAGAGTGACCCGGAGGTGCTGGAAGCTGGGCGGGTGAGGAGAGTGTGACAGGTCTGAGATCTCACCCTACTTGCCAGCTGATGAGTCCTCCAGTCACAGTTTTCTGGGTGCTGGCAGAAGACATGAAATGCCCGGGTCAGATACAAGGGATTGTACCGTTCACGGCACAGTGAGCTGTGGGAGCTTCATGTGTGTTTGGTTCCGCCCTCTGTACTTGGGCTGTTTACTAACTGTGTGGGACTCAGTCTCTTCTGCAAGAAGTGGAAAGTGGAGATAACCAAGGATAAAAAGAGTCCTGTTAAGTTTGTAATTGGGGGTCCATCACAGGCATACCCTGTTTGATTGTACTTGGTTTTACTGTGCTTTACAGAATTGGTAATTCTTTTCTTTCTTTTCTTCCCTCCCTCCAATTGGAAGTTTGTGGCAACCTTGCGCACGCAAGTGTACCGGCACCATTTTTGCAATAGCATTGGCTCACATCACATCTCTGTGACACATTTGGGTAGTTCTTGCAATATTTCAAATTATCTCCTTATTGTATTATGGTGTTCTGCGATCAATCAGTGATTATGACTCACGGAAAGCCTGGATGATGGTTAGCATTTTTGGTAATGAAGTGTTTTAAAGGTATGTACATTCTTTTTTAGACATAATGAGAAGGCACACTGAATAGACTGTAGTGTGTTGTACGCATAATTCTTATATGCACTGGGAAACAAAATCCATTTGTCTTTATTGTGGTGTTGACTTGATTGCAGCGGTCTGGAGCTGCACCTGCACACATCTGGAAAGTGCTAAGAGTTGTGTTTGCATAGTTGGTGCTCAATGAATGTTAGTCGTCTTTATTGAAACCTGCCTGCTCCTTTTGAATGGATTCTGTATATTCTACCTGTACTGTTAAAATTTATGGTGACTTAGGTTTCCTATATTCTGTATTCCAAATGATGATGAAAATTTGGATGTTGTGGTTTTGTACTTTGGTGTGTCAGGGAGCAAGAATATCCGGTCCCCTCAAGGTCCTTCTGGCTGGACTGAGCTTCAGACTGACATGACACAGATAAACGGGGTCAGATTTAATAGGCTACATATGGGGAATCCATACAGACATAGAAATTCCAAAATGAGGCAAAATGAGGTATGTACATCGTTCTGAACTAAGGAGAAATGGGTAGGGTCTGGGCCTTCAAAGGAAAGGAATGCCATCTTTAGGAAGAATGACACTAAATGTGTGGTAAACGATCTTTGCTGGGCCACTTAGGAACAGTAGGTCATGGACGACGTTCATGGACAAGGTCTTGCTCACTCTCCCTCTCTCCCACACCTGGTTCATATCATAACGTAGGTACTTCTGGTGATAGCGGTCTTCCTGGAGCAGGTATTCTATCGAAATTCTTTTTACACCATTGTCTGAGGCGTTAAAAGAACTTTCCTTGAATCTGCAGGGTCTTGTTGCTTTCAACTCAAAATAACCTTTCTGTCAACGTGGGCCATCGTGGGGGTGGCCAACCCTTAGCCCCTACAGGTGCCTTGTGTTATTTTTAACTTAGGATAAATTGAAGAGGAGTTGTTGCATCGAAGTTTGAGCTCCTGTTTCTGGCTCCTATAATGGCTGAAATTTTATAGGAACTCTGCAGGTACTTTTGATTGGAATGCCTATTTCAGCCCTAATTTTCTATAAGAAATCTCTCTTTCCAAGATACCAGTTAAGTGGGGAATGCACCTTCTAAAGGAATTTTTGATGAGGTTCAAATGCAACTTACTTGTGAGAACTGCAAATAAGAAAGCCGCATATGTAAGCTACTATTTTTACTTCGCAGGCTAAAATGTATAGTACCTAATACATACGGTTTGGAAAAATGATTTGCCTGTGTTGCCTGAGTTCTGACACTAGGGGGCAGGCAAGGCTCAGGAGAGCTCATTAGCAACTAGCAAACCTGGTCAGAGCGCTGCATATGGGATTTTAAATGTTCTATGATCATGTTAAAAAGTCAAAGGAAATAGGTGAAATTAATTTTATTAATACATTTTATTTAACCTAGTATATCCAAAATATCATTTCTACCTGTGGTCCTGGCCACATTTCAATGGCCACATGTAGCTAGAGACTGTTGTAATGAACAGCGCAAACTAACAGATTGGGTCTTAACAGTACTTTGTGAAAGATGAGAATTATTAGTTATTTGCATTTTCATGGGTCAGTCATAGGCCACAGTGTTTTACCTAATTTGTTTTTATGTTGTATTTTGTTCTTTTTCTCCCTCTTAATGACTACTTCTAGATTGAGGGAAAATGCCAGGTAAGTGGGGTTTGTAATATCTATTCATAAAGACTGGGGAAGATAGTTCCATTTCCTAATCACTGCCTGTGTGACCATTCTTTGCAAGAGAGTACTTTCAGGAAGAGAGAAGTCTCAAAATAATTTGAGATTGTGTGTGTGTGTGTGTGTGTGTGTGTGTGTGTGTGATGGTTCCAGCCAGTAAGTCTTTTTATACATTTTTATTATTTTTCTTTTATAGTTTATTGTCAAATTGGTTTCCATATAACACCCAGTGCTCATCCCCACAAGTGCCCTCCTCCATGACCATCACCCCCTTCCTCTCCCTCCTCCTCATCAGCCCTCAGTTCTCAGTATTCAAGAGTCTCTCATGGTTTGCTTCCCTTCCCCTCCCACATGGTCCTCTATTAAGTTTCTCCTATTAGACCTATGAGTGCAAACATACGGTATCTGTCCTTCTCTGCCTGACTTATTTCGCTTAGCATGACACCCTCGAGTTCCATCCACGTTGCTATGAATGGCCAGATTTCATTCTTTCTCATTGCCATGTAGTGTTCCATTGTATAGATAAACCACATCTTCTTGATCCACTCATCAGGTGATGGACATTTAGGCTCTTTCCATGTTTTGGCTATTGTTGACAGTGGTGCTATGAACATTGGGGTACATGTGCCCCTATGCATCAGCACTCCTGTATCCCTTGGGTAAATCCCTAGCAGTGCTATTGCTGGGTCATAAGGGAGTTCTATGGATAGTTTTTTGAGGAACCTCCACACTGTTTTCCAGAGAGGCTGCACCAGTTTACATTGCCACCAACAGTGTAGGAGGGTACCCGTCTCTCCACACCCTTGCCAGCATCTTTAGTCTCCCGATTTGTTCATTTTAGCCACTCTGACCAGCGTGAGTCGGTATCTCAGTGTGGTTTTCATTTGTATTTCCCTGATGATGAGTGACACCGAGCATCATTTCATGTGTCTATTTCCAGCCAGTAAGTCTTAAAATTACTCCCTGGACAGCTTATTTTTACCAACGCTGGGCTTTTACCCACTCAAGGGCAGTCTGATGATACAGTTTTAATATGGCTGCTTCCATAATATCCCTGTCTTCCTCCTGCTCCACCTCCACCCAGTGGTTTCTTACATAGGCAGCTCCGCAGGCACATCCTTTATTTTATAAACAAGAAAAAGGATTGTGGAATGGTCCAAAAAGCCTCTGTTTGGGTGGTGATGCATAAGGGTATTTGTCTGATGATGCCTACTTCTCTCTCTGAAGAGCTATCACACGATCAAACGCAGAGGCTTCACCACAGCTGTGTTGCATCTGCGTCTTGCCAGGTGGAGCCCGGGCAGCTGTATTATCTAATGGCTGCAATTGGGTTGCAGTTGGGTGAGTTTTCAGGCTGTGGGCGGAGATGAGAACCGCTGATTTGGGAAAAAAAAAAAAGTTTGGTGACTCCAGCTCCTAACAACCTCTGATTTCATCCGGGGCTGTTGAGTCTCCATTGTAGCCCTAGTGTGCCACAGCCAGGCCGAGAGGGATATTTTCCCTCTAAGGAGGTGACCTCCATCTCTACTTTTGGAAGGACTGTGAATATACTCCTTCTGCACTGGCGTGGCCATTTCTGAATGCAGGAAGCCTCTGGGGTGAGAGATGCCATTGACCTACCTTGGACCCTACATTGTTTTTCTCCAGTGCCGTCTGGATGGGCTTTTCATAATCAAGGTGTTTAATAAGAAGGGAAAGGAACAGATTACACGAGGTGTTAATGTTCGGCTTCTTCTGACGTCCTCAGCTCTAAGTTCAAGCCCCAGTGCTACGGGCAAGGTCATCTTTGCGAAATATCTAACGAACAGGCTTCACATCGTTTTTCCAGGGAAGGAAGGGTTGTTTGACCAGAGACAAAAGGATCTCGGTTCCCTAAATGAGCTGGAGAGCCACCTTACTTGGCAAAGCAGGCTTTTCCTTCTGCCCCTTTTTGAGTCTTTAGAGCAGAGCAGGTAAAGATCCCGCCTTTGAAGAGTTTTCTGGGTAGTTAGAAACAAGATTCTCCTCACCTTTGAGAAGAAAGTTCCTCTTTCTTCTCTCAAGCCATGCACTTAAGCTCATCTAAATAAAGTCTACAACTTGGGGTTTAATAAACTACAGGTCAGTATCTCATCTTGATCTCAGTGCTATATAATGAAATCAGCATCTTTACTCCCATATGAAGAAAATGAAATCATTGGTAAAAAGAGGAAGGGTAGAGATGAGACGGGAAGAAAAAAGAGGTTTTGTGTTTTCCTACGTGGAGCTAGGATGCTTGAAATATTTTGGCCCATATGGTGGTCTCAGAATAGCACTCTGCAAATAATGTTATTGAAGAGATGCTTAAAAAGCCACTAGAGAGGACTGATTGCTTGTGATAATGCTATGTGTGCATATACAGAGTTATAAGAAACAATTTCACCCCTAATGCCCTGTGCCGAGTGGTTCTGTTTTAGGGAGTGGTGGAAATCAGGTGAAAACTGTAACCCTTTTAAACAGACTCGGAGAGCATTAAGGTGGTGGCATCTGCAGTTGGGTTGTGTTTTCCTGCTTCTTACCTGTTTGATGTAAGTTACGGGGTCCCAAGGTCAGAAGGGAGAATAATGGAGAACTTTGTTTCAGGAAAAAGATGTTACAAGCACGAACTGAAAACAATGGGAATATCTAGTAGTGTTACTAGAAGCAGGTAATTTTTCTCTGGTTCATCATTGACTTTGCATAGCTACCTGCTAACGGACTAGAAATAAATACCTCAAGTCTGGGGATGGAGGACTTGAGCAACCTGAACTTGGGAGTGGACGAAGGAGAGCACAGTTAAGGTGTGTGCCTTCCCTCAAATCAAACGCAATCACCGAAGTTGTTTGGAAAGCATTTGCAAGGGAAGGCGGCAAAGGGAAGGCTTCTGCTAAAAGCAGCTTTAAAAACCTGGGTGGATTTGAGTCAGGGAAGTGAACATGTTTCTCTTTTCTCTGCTTCTTTGCCAAATGTCCTATGGTCTCATCCTAAAGACTTCCGAGTACACGTGTAAGGATGCAGGTCCGATCCGGCCTTCCCCACTGGGCCTTCCCAGCCGTCTGGAAGCCGGTAGCGGTGCACTGCCACAGCTGTGGGGGGGGGGGGGTGCGGTCCCCCGCTGGCCACAGGTCCGACCCAGCCTTCTCCTGTACTTAAAGGGGAAGGCGTCGGCTTCTCCGGAAAGGGCGTACCTTAAGGAAGGACAACTCCTGCGGCGCCCAGTCGGAAGAGGCCGGCTGATACCTTTGACCTTTCTAAGGGCATGACTCCCACGTGGGGGTCCTGGGCCCACTCTGATTGGTCAATACTCCAAATGTTGTGATTGGCTCCCACAACTGCCAGTATTGATGGGGGGGTAGGGATTGGATCACTGTACACCTGTCATCATTTCCTGTAACTCCCCCTCCCAAAGGCATAAAAGGCCCTGCCCTGCCTTTGTTCTGGGCTCTCTCCACGTGTCCAGCGGGTCGGTTGGATACTGTGAGCCCGAGCTTAAGCTTGTAATAAAGGCCCTTTGCTTTTGCAGGCGTGACTCAGTCTCCCTAGCAGTCTCTGGTGCTTGTTTTGGGGTGATTTTACAAACGGGTACAACACATTGACCAGTGGATGATGGGAAATTCTAACTGGCAGTATTACACGGGCTTGAGCTGTTGCTGGCTGGTGGTTTTCTATAGGAAATAACACCTTTGTGTAAAAAGAGAGAGCAGCAATCAACATTTATTAACGTTCCTGGTTGGTGTACTTTTAGGACACCACCTAGATTTGAAACAGCCCCAGAATGCCTAGATCAGCATTTTGGTTGCCATGTGTGTGTGTCTGCTCCTGAAGAAAAACTCAGGTGTTTGATCTCTCCAGGTGGGAGCGAGAAGGTTATTAGCCTGTCTTTTCAACCCCATGTTGTGCTGAGGTTGAATTTATTTTACAATGAGTCTCACTTAAAACTCTTGGGGGGGTGTGAGGCATCAGAACCTGGATTGTTTCTCTAAGCCACTGAACCCTTAATTTGAACCCTATTATTTTAGAGTTTGTGATGATCCTGGAATGATAGGGCTGACATTTACCCATGTGCTGTCTACGAAAAGAGATTTGCTAAGCAAATAAATAATGGAAATATATTTGCCTGGGAGCTGTTAAAGTTATCTTAAAATTGTCAAGTCCTTTGGAAGCATTTATTTCACATGAAATCAAAATGCGTGTGCCTTTGCTTGTAAAGTCCTAGCTACGTGAGTTCCTGAATAACAAAGTTACTCATTTTCTTGGAGCCTCACTTTCTTTTTCCTGGAAATGGGCATAGCAACATCCCATATTTCAAAGTGTTTTTGTGAAGGTTTAAATGAAATGGTTCCTATAAAGAGTTTTGGTATTGTTTGGAATGTAAGGCATTTCTTTTAATTGCGTTTCTTTTTAGCAGCTTTACTGAAGTATAACTGACATGACAGCGAACGACACCTATGTAACAGTGTATTCTCTGATAAGTTTTCTTTTTTTTAAGAGCAAGAGAGGGAGGGAGAGCATGCTGCATGGGCATGAGCTGGGGAAGGGGAGGGGGGAGAGGGAGAGAGAGAATCTTAAGCAGGCTCCATACCTGGTGCGGAGTCCTACATAGGGTTCCGTCCCTGGACTGTCAGAGTATAACCAGAGCCAAAATCAAGAGTCAAATGCTCAACCAACTGAGCCCCCCAGACATCCCAGTTTCATAAGTTTTAGCATATACATATACACCGTGAAACTGTCTCCATGATGAGAATGATGAATATACCCGTCACCCCTGAAAGAGGCTTGTGCCTCCTGGTAACCAGCACCGCTTGGCCCTGCCCCCACCACCCTAGGCAACTACTGGTTTTTTTTGTCATTGGAGATGAGTGCATTTTCTACAATCGTGTTTAAGTGGAACCATACAGTATATATTTTTTCTTGTTTGATTTCTTTGTGCATAATTTTTTAAAGTTTATCTTTTGAGAGAGAGAGAGAAAGTGCACACACACATGCATCAGCGGGGAGGGCCAGAGAGAGAGGGACAGAGGATCTGAAGTGGGCTTGGTGCTGACGGCAGAGAGCCCCACGTGGGGCTCGAACTCACAAACTGCGAGATCATGAAGTGAGCTGAAGTGAGATGCTTAACTGACTGAACCACCCAGGTGCGCCTCTTTGTGCATAATTGTTTTATGCTTCTTCCATGATGTCACGTTTATCAGCTCATTTGAAAAGATTGCTGAGTAATTGCATCATGTGCCACACACTGTTTATCCATTCATCTGTTGATATACATTTGGGGTGTTTGCAGTTTGGGCCATTTCAGATAGAGGTGTTATAATTTTTTTTAATGTTTTATTTATTTTTGATACAGAGAGAGACAGAGCATGAGAGGGGGAGGGGCAGAGAGAAGATACAGAACCAGGAGCAGGCTCCAGGCTCTGAGATGTTAGCACAGAGCCTGACATGGGGCTCAAACGAACATGAGATCTGACCTGAGCCGAAGTTGGAGGCTTAGCCGACTGAGCCACCCAGGCACCCCAGATAGAGGTGTTATAAACATTTTGACCAGAGCTTATGTGGACCTAAGCTTTCCTTACTGATAAGTAAATACCAGGGAGCAGAATGGTTGGTTCATGTGGTAGATGTATGTTTGACATTTTAAGAAATTGTCACATTGTTTTCCCAAGTGGTTGGACCAGCTCCCTCTCCCACCAGCAGTGAATGGGAGCCCCAGGGCCTTCATATTCTTGTCAGTGCCTGGTAGGATCTGTGTTTTTAGTGGTGGCCTTTTCACCAAGTGTGTGGTGATACCGTACGGTGGTTTCCATTTGCATTTCCCTAATGACCAATGATGCTGCATATTTTCTTTGCTCTGTATATCTATGGGGAAGTGTGGATTCAAATTGTCCATTTTTCAAAAGCTGGGGTTTTTTTGGATATCAAGTTTTGAGAGTTCTTGGTGTGTTCTTGATATACTTCCTTCACCAGGTAAGTGAATTGCAAACAATTTCTGTCAGTTGATTCATCCTCTTAGCGGTGTCTTTTGAAGAGCGTAATTTTTTTTGTTTTGATAAAGTCCAGTTTCCCAATGTGCTCTGTTCCACATTGTGCTTTTGATGTCTAAGAAATGGTTGTCTCTAACCCAAGGTCACAGACGTTTTCTAGAAAATGTTTTAGCTTTAGGTTTTACATTTAGGTGTGCGATTCATGTTGAGTTAATTTTTGTATATAATGCACCTAACGCATTTTTAGTAGGTAAAATAAAAACATTGCCAATTATAAATTCTCCTCTTGTTACCTAGGTGAAGTTGCTGAGAGTACTTGAAAACAATAAAATCATAGATTTATTTTTAAATTACTTAGGCACGTTCATAAGCCAGACTGATATTACCACAGTAATTAGTCTGTTAAAATAAAGGTGTGCCATAATTTAAACAATACAACTTTTTGGATAAGAATAGTTTAAATCACATCTGTGCAGTTCTAATCCCAGAGAATGCCAACTTGGAAGCCAGGAGACCTGCTTTTCTTGTAGGTTTAGATGATAACTAGTTGTGTAGACCACGTAGATCATATTACTGTGGTAAATTGTTTAATCTCTTGGCCTCAGTTTCTACAGTGATAAGTGATCAATGTTTAGATCTGTCTGTCTTGGTAGCAATTATGACATTAGATAGATGTCCCCCATCTGTATGTATCTCATTTTTCAAGCGTGTGCTGATGGCATTTTAATGGAGAAAATAGAAATTGACTTAAAAGGGCTTTGGCTTTCTATTAATGCTTTGCCATGGGTGCCTTTCTGTAATCAGAGTACAACAATGCAACTACTATCTGATTGGAAGTAGATTATGACTTTTGTTCTTAGGAGTAAAATGTATTCTTACTCATTGTAGCTTGAGCCCTCCAGCTAAATAATCGGTTGGGTGTTGCTAAGGTGCTTGCAAGCTTTGTTTGAGCTGTCGTGGGGGCGTGGCCACCAGTAGGTCAGCCCTTGTGGCCAGTGGGTCTCCTCATCACTGAGGTGCCAGTTCAGATGGTTCCAGTCCAGGGTGACTACATGCCTGGGTTCTGCTCCCTGGCCCCTGACAGTGTCCCTTGTCCTGCTTGATCCCTGTTGTTGTTGGTTCAGAAGGTGGTATGGGTGACAGAGTGATGCATACCACAATTAGAGGATATTTGTAGCTTGAGCATTCCTGAAGGATAGAATTAGAATCTTTCTGTATGAATATTGTGTAACATGCACTAGTTTGGAAACCCTCCAGAACACGTTAATCAACAGGTTAATTAGGGTAAAAATAAACATCCTTGTAAGGACTGTCATGTGTTCCATATGTCACTCTATGCCAATTTTCTTTCTTTTCTTCTTCTTCTTCTTTTTTTTTTTTTTACTAACAGCGATGTGTAAATGCACACCTGTCCTAAACACTCTTTAAAAATGTAACTATTTTACTTTGCAATCCTAACAGGAGAACAGGAGAAACCTAATGGCGGACCATGGGGAGGGAAACAGGGAGAGTTGGGGAGAGAGAGGGACGCAAAACCTGAGAGACTATTGAATACTGAAAACGAACCCAAGGGTTGAAGGAGAAGGGGGAAGGGGGAAAAGAGGTGGTGGTGATGGAGGAGGGCACTTGTGGGGAAGAGCCCTGGGTGTTGTATGGAAACCAATTTGACAATAAACTATTTTAAAAAAATAACATATATTTCCAATATTTGTTTTGAGAGGCAGTTTGTAGGTTTCACCATGGCATAAAAAAGATGAAGAACTGCCATCTTCACAGCCACGTCTCTGTCTCCCTGCCCGTGTTAATGAGTCCAATGTCTGGTAAGGGATGCTGGAAGCGCAGGCATCCAGTGGCATCCATGCAGAACTACTTCCTTCTAGGGAGAGTATTTGATGGCTGTGTGGCAAGCTGCCCTGTCCCGCCCTCAGGTGGCAACAAAGATAAGCTTACCCGTGGACCAGCTGGGATAGGCCATTGAGCATAAGTCAGCGGCACCCTTAGAGGAAGCTCCTGTGTCATACTGCAGTGTTGGCACACAGAGCTCTCGTGGGACTCATTTGGGGGACATGAGTGGAGTTTATTGGCCCTCATCAGGTATGCAGTCCATTGAATCTCCATGGCTCCCATTTGTGTTCTCAATTTGCAGCTCCTGCAGGTGGGAGTCAAGATGACAGGTCACAGGTGGCTTGATTTTCTGGTGATTCCTAGTGTCCCTTTCTGCATATGTGTGGAGAGAGAAACCAGAATGCTTGAAAGCTCTCGGGGCCCGCAGCATTCTCTCGGAGGGTGTAGGGCTGAGCCCAGGGGTGGTGGGCCCCTCCATGGCTGCCTGGAGCAGCGTGTCCTTCTCTCTCCCAGCATCCTGCGGCGGTGCCGGTGCCTTCAGTGTTTGCATTGTGGGGGTGTGCACGTCTTTTGCAGCCTTTATCACTGGGGACAAAAAGGATTTGTGCCTGTCTCCCTTCCAAGGCAAAGAGTTCCGAAAGGATGGGCACAGGTATCTTATTTTTGTTTCACTAGATACCAGGCACAATATGATTTTTTAAAAACTGGAGTGAATTTTGACTGTAACAGAATATTTTCTCATGTAAAGTAAAATTTCTCAGGGCTTGTCACCTCAGCTTTTTAGATATAAGTGAGGAAGATTTTCCCGAGTTAGTTCCGGAGAGTGAATAAAGAGCAGACCAAGATCCGAACTGCTGCCGCACATTCCATAGCAGACACTTGCCACAGGTGATTTCCTTCTCTTCGCAGTGGGCTCTGGGTGGCTCCAGTTCCCGACTCGCCCAGAACCAAACCAGAACAACAACAAACACGTGTTGGCGATCCACGTCAGTGTCCCTGTAAGCGCCTCTTCACAAATTTTCCAGGGATGTATGGACGGCTGGGAGGCATTGCTGGGTTGTGTCTGTGTGGGGTGTCACGTCACGAAATAGTAATAGATATAAGGCCGCGGTGGCCATTCTCCTTTATAGTCACAGAGGCCATGGATGAGATGTCTTCTTCGAAAGGGAGGAATTTGAAGGCAGAGATTTTGGAAAAATAATTTCTGCGCTTCACTTGATCAGTTTCAGGGTCACCGCCCATGTTGCGCATACGTGATTAGCATATTGGTTTAGAGACCTACGTGGACTAGAACTCTCTTTTGGAAAACTCTGCAACCACAGGATTTAAACATTCTGCATACATAGTAAGCATTCAGTTTTGATTATGTGGTATCCTAAGAAAATCTGGTGCTAGGAATGTCTACACAGTGGGCTTTTGCAGCTTGGGACTGAAATATTAATTAGATGGTCCTTTTGGGAGAGTGACAGGTGTCCCCACGGATTGGTGAGGGACCACCGATTGCCAAACCTGTGTGATAGGCTACCGTCTCAGTGCTGGTTTCGCTGCTTGAATGCGGTGCAGTTCAAGGTTGGTGCATGGTTGGGAAGTTCTCTGCCTAAATCACTTCCATTATTTCCCGGGTCTCAGCCCATTAACCAATTTGGTCCAAAGGCCAGGAAGAGAAATGGCATTCTCGAAATATTATTAGCATTTTGCGATGAATGCTAACTACTGTACATTTACAGCCGATTAAGTTTTGCTCTCTCTATTTTATTATGGATTATGACAGGGATTTTGAGACTGAGTTCTGTTAAATAATAAATAGAACCAGCAAGGTCATTTTCTACCTGACCAAAGGAAAACTTTGCAGCAAGAATACATGAATTAAGAAACAAGTTGAGTTAACTGTCTCAGGAGGAGGGAGGGAGTCAGGTTTTCCAGAATCAAACAGATAGCAAACCGATATTTGCTAGGAAATGTGAATATCACTGGTAATTTATTGCCAGTGATTGGATATATTTTTTCCCTACCAAAATTTGGTTAAATTACCATTTGAAGCAGAGATTTCAAAGTGGTGGACCAAATACATGTTTTGTTTGGCCCAGATTATATTTATAAGCAGTTTTTTAATTGGTTGAATTGTTTGTTTGAAATTCAGAGGATTTGACATAAAAATGCAGATTTTGGGCAACATTAGATTTTTGTTTCTCCTTTGTAACAGTTTGCTGTAGCTGCCTGCTAGCCTCCCCAGCCTTTGGGGCATTTTACATTATCTATGCCACCTGTTTCCCTTGTTTATGTTGACTTTCTTGATCCTGCAGTATCAGCAATTGTTTCTGAGAGCCTTGACTCACATATTCAAGAATAAAAGATAAAAATAACTAGAAGATTTTATTTCAGGTTGCACGCATTGTCATTCATAGCACATTGGCTAAGAGTTTGGGCTCCAGGATCAAAATTGCATGGAAATAAATGCTGGTTTCTTCCAGATTAGCTGTGTGACCTTAAGCAGATTACCTAACCTCTCTGAACACTAGTTTGCTCAGTTAAATGAAACAGCAATTGTATGTACCTTGTAAGGTCGCTGTGAGGATTCCACTTGGCGTCTGTGTGTCCATTAGACACTGACACACTCAAAAATACCCACACCACTTAGAACAGTTCATGCTAACCCATCAAATATTTTTATATACAATTTAGTTGAAAAAGAAAATCGATAAATAAAAACATAATTTCGCTTCCTTTTCCCATTAAGTAAGAAAGGGAAGAAGTGCATTCCTTAAAATGATGGGTCACTGTGTTGATAGTATTGTAAGTTCACCATAGTGTAGCTACAAGAAGGATCTTGTGAAAGCTGATGGATGCTATCCTGTTCTTGATATCCTTCCAAGCACTGAGACGTAAGGGGATGGGACATGTATAAAGGATGACAGGCATTACCACGAAGTATTATCTCCTCTGAGCGAGACTTGTTCCTCGTACAGGAGCAGATGGCTTTATGTGATGGCTTCCTCCCTCCACGTGAGGACTTAGAGATAATGCCACACTGATTGATAAAGTGAGCAGGATCTGACAGAGGCGAGGAAAATCAGGATCACTCTTGTTGGAGACAGCGTCTTGTAGTGGTATGTGGTGTTTGATAAGCAGATGGAGAATCAGAAACCAGATTTGAATGACTAGATGATGGAATGAGATGGAGAGAAATTGGTCTGCTGTCATCCTTACCTCCTCTCTTGACTAGACTCAGAGCTTAATATGTTGTATTTCTTCATATATTATGGCTTTTTCCTACCCTGCTCCCCTTTGAAAAAAATGTCTCCAAGGGCTCTTTGGTGCTAAAACTAAGTGCTATTTCAGAGTGGTTTTTGTCTTTGGAGTGGCAGCACTCAACGAGAATTAAGAACATTTTACTATATTATATATATGTTATATTTAAATATGGTTATATATGTAGATAACTATATGCATTTATATTTCACAGTGTACTTTTACATAACTTATTTTTAGGTAACGACAAATTAGGAAAGCAATCACAGGATGTAAAAGCCATTTTTCTTCAGTGATTTGAAATCATTTCAATGGCAATTAAGAGCATTACCTGAGTGGTTAAAGGTTGACATCCATGGGTTCTTATTAGCTAAGATCGAACGTTATTTCCTCTTTATCCTCTTGCCAAATCAGTTGCATAGCTTAGGGTACAGGCATTGTTCTTCCATCTGTGCGGTGCTCTATGTATGCTTAATGTGCGTAGCACACTGACAGGCCATGTTGTTCCTGTATTGAGAGGGACTTTATCTTTTAGATATACTGTCTTATTTAGCAGTTGATACCACCAGTGTGTCTTTGAGCTTTCAGACGGAGCTATGTGGCAACATTTTGACAGTTTGCATGAATTGGAAGAAATCATTGAATGCCATTGTGACAGGCAGTCTGATTGCCACATTTGGAACATCGAACAGGTGCATGATTATAAGAATGCTCTAGGAATTTAAGTTTAATTCAAGAAGAATGTGATTTATGTGGTGATGAGTTTAGCTGATAGTAGTAATTATGATGATATTATTAGCAGGCACTGAGCCAAATCATGTACTGTATGGACATCCCCATTTGACTTCCTCCCTGATCCTGGAGGTCTGTGTGGTTAGCCCCTTGTGTTTGTACCAAGGCTCAGATTCGTTCAGTGACCTGAGGTGTAATTATTTATTCCGTCCATATGAATGCTGAAAACCATATCTTGAGGTCGGTGCCTTTTCCAGTATCGATTAGTCCTAGTATAAGTGGAATCATAGTCCTGGTTTGCCACGCAGGATTCCTGCCTGAGTACTACTCTTAGGAGTTAATTTAAAAATCATGTGAAGGTTACTGCTACATATGGAGCTTATAAAGTCTGTTACCCCAAGAGGCAGCTTACTGGGTTGAAAATCTAGATCAAGAGAAGTTTCCATAAGACTGTGGAAGGATGTTCTAAGTGGAAATAGACAAGTTAGGTGTGTTTGGGAACATGTTAATCTTTGGAGAAGAACATTGTGTAAGCCAACACGCTGGCCCGTTCGTTTGTGCAGTATTATCTACGGACTCTTAGCATGAGCCTCTTATCTGTTTTTGACTAAATAGGACACAGATTAATACAGCAGTGTTCTTTTAAAACACTCAGAAAGACAAAATTGCCTTAGACCTTCCGGGCCTCTTTGCCCATGTTTCCCTGCCCAGTTTTGACCTCAGATCACCAGAGCTGTTAGTTTGGGGTATTAATCAGTTCGGATTGTGTTCACCTGCACATAATGAACTACATAGAACCACATCAGTTTACCTTTTTTCCCTTCTAATGAGGAGCCTACGGGTGGAGAGTCCAAAGTGGGACACTGTTCAAAAATCCACATTTCTCTCCCCCTTTCTACCTCGCTCTCCTTAGTTGTGTGACTTTTGTTAGTATCGTGGCAAGGTGACCTCTCTAGTCCTAGACACCGGGTCTGCATTTCAGGCAGGAAAAACAGGAAAGGGCAAAGGGAACCATGTACTTGGCAACTGACTCCCGTCCTCTTGGTCAGGAATGCATTAGGTTTTCTGGAAACTGTGTCCAATAAAACGTGCTTACATTCATTGGTCACATGTTGTCACATGACCACTTTGGAAACCAATCATGTTGCTGATGGTAAGGAAGATGGAGCAAAGCGATGTTGGGTAGGTACTTCCCACTGTCTGCTTATGCGCTCATTCTTGTTCAAGAAGTTTTAGGTACATGTGTTAGTACATATAAAACTCTGTCTCTCTTTTTCTTCCCTAACCTAAATGGCATCTACTCTAGATAATCTGCAACTTCATTTCACCTACTTGTCAGTTTATAATGTCAGCAGTTTATTGGGCTTCATTACAGAAATGAAATTTTCTTCTCATTATATGTAAAGTACAAGAGCAAATCAATCTTCACCTACCGTATACCAAAACGTGGCTTGAATTTGACCAATCTAGATTTGTATTTTACTGTTTACTTTTCGGTAAATTAAAAGATACCAAATGTAATTCAACTCTTTGGTGTCAACTACTTTAGAAGCATCTAGTTTTGAGTTTTGTAGTAGCACTCAATACAGTTCAACAGTGATTTAGATTATTTTTCCTTACTTAGCTTTCATATAATCATGTTATTTTGTCAATATTCTGGTATCTAAGAACTCCATGACTCTGTATTAGAATTTTTATTCTGCTGTGGGTTTCGGACCAAGGGTTAGGATTGTAGGTTGAGAGAGAGAGAGAGAGAGAGAGAGAGAGTGAGTGAGTGTGTGTGTGAGTGGGGAAGGGGCAGAGAGAGAGGGAGACACAGAATCAGAAGCAGGCTCCACGCTCTGAGCTGTCAGCACAGAGCCCAACATGGGGCTCAGACCCACAAGCAGTGAGATCATGACCTGAGCCAAATACTTAATGACTCAGATACTTAAATGACTGAGCCACTCAGGCAGGCGCCCCAAATTATGACCGATTCTTGCAGAGCTCCATAGAATGTTTCGTGTTCTTTCAAGGCTGTGCTCCAGCTGCTTGAGGTTGTTGGAAAGTGGACTTTGTTGGAGGAGAAATTGTTGTTCACTTTTCTTTGAAAGGTGGTTAGGAAAGGAAACAAACCAACTTCTCCCCTTTCCCCCCAAACTACAAAACCCCAGAGAAGAACACATTAGAAGATACTTGATGATTTTTTTTTTTTAATTTAATGGAGTCAAATGAGAAGAAAATCATTGATTCAGTCAGAAAGCTTTGATCACATATCTGTTCCTTGCTTCAAGGAAGCTGAGTGAGGTTCCAAGGACTGCAGGACTTGGTGCCTGCCTGCAAGGAGCTCAGAGAACTCACAGGAGCACCTAGTGAATGGATAGCATTTTGACAATTAGTGAAAATGTGTATGATTCTAGTATATTCTCCACACAGCACATCATGTTACTTCCCTGCTTGTGACTGTGTAGTGGTTCCCAGTGACCTTAGAATAAAGCCCGTCGCCCTTCCTGTGACCTCTGAGGCCCTGACTGACCTGGGCCCTGATTAGCTCCCTCCCATCATTCTTGCCATGGTCTTCCTTACTCACTTTGCTCCGGCCACGCTGGCCTCCGTGCCGTTCTTCAGAGAACGCTCTCATCTCAGACTTGTGTTCTCTCTGCCTCCAGCACTCTTTCATGTTCACTCCCATACTTCATGGAGGACTTTGCTTCAGTGCTATCCCTTCAGGGGCCCCGTGTCCCACCATATTACTGTCTCACCCTTGACCCTGCTTTATAATTCTTTATGAAACTCAGCATTATCTGACATCCTAGTAGATTTTCATTTGTTTTTCTGTTTATTTTTTTTCTCTCTCATTGAAGGAGTGTTCACAATGATATCCTCTGAATAGTGTCTGGTAAATAGCAGGTGTTCAGTTAATATTTATTAAATCAGTGAATGAGTTGTAAAATATGAAACCGTCACGGTACCCGATTTATTTCCATATTCCTTGAGCTGAGAAATAGGCTTAGTGGGAGTGTTCCCAGTCACAGCTAATACTTACCGAGGCTTGCTACACTTGAGGCACAGTTGCGTGTCATGCTGTTAGCTCTGTTCGTACAGAGAGGGAAACTGAGGCACAGCAGTTGAGCAGCTAGCCCAGAGTTCTGCAGGTAGTAAGTAGAGGATCCAGAATGCCTCAGACTTGGGCATTTTTCCATCATCCATTACCTGCCTTGCTGTGCTGTCTTTGTCTACAGTAGGCATTCAATAAATATTTATTGCATTGAATGAATAATTAATAAAGGGCCATATCATGGAAAACAGATGAGTTAGAGAGTATAGGAAGATATAGACAGGTGCTGATTGCATTGTACAAATTACAAGAAGTAAGATAGGAATTAGCAAAGGGAGTGACCCAGAAAAGGTCACCGTCAACCCCACCTCACAGGACAGATGGGACTTACTTGGATTTTAAGAACAAATTCCTTTTAGTAGGCAGAGAGGAGGTAAGGTGGGCATTTCAGGGAAAATTAATAATAAATGATACATCATGCATTTAAAATATTAAAATAAACTTGAAGCTAATGGAAGATGAATGTTATAGAGTCACACTTCCTTGTATTAAAGATACAACTGACTCATATCTATCTGTTAACGCTTGAAGAGTTATTTTTAGAACGCTAGCAGGAGAAAATGTATTTTCCCCCCTTAATTCTGTAGTAGATAATAATAATAATTAAACCTAATAGCCATATAAACATTGTGACACTCCAACTTTATATCTCTTTGACATTATAAAGTATAATTTACTTATTCAGAAATGACATTGCTTTGTACATTATTACCAGGTTCTTGCAAAAGACTCAAGTGAATCACAACTGAACTTTTGCATTTCTGGTTTAAGAACCCTCAGTTTTCCTTTGAAGGGAACAGAGTTTATTAAGGAGGAATTATTTCAGAACACTGCAGGGGAAACACAGAGGGTTTTTAGATCCAAAAGGATTATCTAGTCTGATCATGAATATGAGATGAGGGATATTTTCCCCCGACTCAGAGCTCACGAGAACTGAGGGCTCAGTGTTGGTAATTTGCTTTCCTTTTGGTGGGTGACAGTGCTAAATTGAGGGTGGTCTGATAATGTTTGGGAACTTGGTTAGTGAATTTCAATGAGTAAGGATTCAGGCCTACTGAGTAAGAAAACAAATTGGTCACGGGTGTGTATTGACTTTTATGCTGAGCTGAAGATTGGCCAATTCAGTTCAAACTTGTGATTGGAGTTTTGGACAGTCCCCTGTTCTAGGTCTGAACTGAGAGAGAGCTGCGCAGTTAGGCAAGTGGAGATGAGCGCATAGCCTTGGGCACTGGAAGAGCTAGTTGGAGAAAGTATCTTTGGGTTGTAGCCAGCAGGGCTTGGTAATGCTTCTCCTTGGAATTCGATGGACTTCGGTATGCTCTTGCTGGCAGACTTGGACAATCATAGGCCTGTTGCACAGAAGTAGCCCTAATAAGGCTGAGAGCTGACCAAACACAAGTGTCCTGTGGGCCTGAAAGCCCGGAAGGAGAAAGAAGGGGCTGGGCCCAATTTATCCTCCCAAACTCCCTCATGCTGTGGTGAGATGCCTGCTCAGATGTACTGAGTTAGTGTCTCTTGGTCTGAGCCTAGGAAGCTGAATTTTTAAGAAGGCCATTCTGAGGTGTGCTGAACTTCACTCAACCCAGTCCTAGAAGTTTGTACCCTTGAAACGGTCTCCATTTCTGCTGCCACGACCCCAGGGTTCAGCCTCATTTTTCTCTCCTCTGGGTTGTTTCCCCTCTGATTTTGCTTACCTTTGATCTTCCATCCCTACTAGACCATATCAGTAATTTGGAAATTAGACAATCCAATTTCTAGCCTACCCCTAAATGTTTAGTATAAATGCGTTGCATTTATTTGAAGGTATAAGAGCCTTTAGTGACCAGATGGAATTTGAAAAGAAGGGCATAGATGCTGATTGTTTTACAGTGAAGGAGGCAATTTTGCGGCACCCTGGCAAATGACGACCAGCAAGCCAAAGGCCTTTTAGAACGACTGAAGCAGGGGGAGGGCAATGCAGATAGATGAACCTGTTGAGGAATGGCAAATAGCTGTTCAAAAGTGGAACCTCGGAGAGAAGATGGTAAGACAATGTGACTGAAAGTTGGGGTTTTGAAGTAAGAGTTATTATTTGAAGCCTGAAAGACATGACTCCCCAAATCCAATGATTTCCAATAGCATTTTATTTTGTCATGATTACAGGTCAGGAATCTGGCACACTTGGTTAGGGGGTGGTTCTGCGCGTGGATTGGGTTGCTTGGTGGCACTGAGGTGTGACGGATTTAAGGTGGCTTCACTCACGTATGTGCCACTCTGGCTGGCAGTGGGAAGCCTGGGTGTGGCCGAGCTTCCTCGCATGTAGTTTCAGGGTCTCTCCCAATGGTCTCTCTCGTGGGGTTATGGTACCTCTTACTACTGGCTCAGGGCTCAAGAACAAGCTTTCCAAAGGCTACGGAGTAGAAGTGGTCAGTCTCTTGAAGCCTGGTTCCAGAAATTGGTACAGTGCGGTTTCTGAACATTCTAGTCTTCGCAGTGGTCACACAGCACGTTCATATTCAAAGGGAGGGGGACACAGACTCCATCTCTCCCTCCGCTGAGTGTCAGAGCATTTGTGGCCATCTTTAATATGTCACAATGAGTTGCTGCCACATTTTAGATCAATTGACCAAAAAGAACCTAAGAAACCTGAGAAAAAGGAAATAGGGATTTTTAAGTGAGACTCTTAGTAGAATAGCCAAATAAAGATAAATAATGGAAAAACTATATTGCATTATATTCATCAGCTGGAGTTTTTATTGCCCCCTTTCCCTTGTGCTAGAGGTAGGAAATCTATTTAAGGGAGAACTTATAGAGGACTGTTTTTATTTTTTTTCCCTAGACTTTTTTTTTTTTTTTTTTAAGTTGGCATTCTCCTTGGCAAACTGGTCCAGTGAATCCAGTTGGGTTTTGTTAGGTGAACTAATGAAACAGGAAGGAGACAGTCTGCCACATTCCACGTACTATGAACTGTCATGTTCCCACCCTAAGGCAGTCATGTCTGAGAAAGTGGTACAGCGGGTAGCACCTCTGGCTCGGGGTAGGGAGTGGTGTCATACAGGCCTGACCACCACTGGAGGTGGTGATAGAAAGTGTTCCCTGAGCTACTGGCCCTGGATGTGGAGATGGTTAAGGGGGATAGGGATCATTGAGGAAATGAGGAAGGAGGAGAATAGGCTACCCCATATTTACCTCTAATTCCATGTTGACCAACCATGGTCCATGGAAAGGCCGAATAGTAGGATAAAAAGACTGCTAAATGTTCTACCTTACTGATTGAAGATGCTGGCTTCCTAGGGAAGAGGCACACAGGTCCCAGGCAACTCCAGTTACATTTCATGCCCACAGGACTAGAATCTACAAGTGGAGACCATGATTTTTATTTGCAGATAGGTGGCTAAGAGCACAGAGAGAGTGCTGTGCGATTCATTTTCTCTCAGGCCATATCTGAATTACAAGTCCTCACAGGGGAGAGCCTCGGAAAATGCTGGACAGGTTCATTTCGTGTGTGTTCCAGTTACATATGGAGAAGGCCAATACCCACAGGTGTTGAGTGGTGCCAATGGCATAGACACTGGAAGCCAGACTTGCTGGGCTCAAATTTTGGATCTGCCACGGAATGGCTGTGGGACCTACAATGTGTTGCTTAATCTTGTCTGTCTCACTTTCTTCAACGATAACATGGGGCTAATAATAACATCTACTTTTCAGTGTAGATGTGAAGATGAAATATATTATTGCATATAAAGCGGACAAAGTGCTATAAAAGGAATAGCTATAAGCAGCAGCAGTGTTTAACTTTCCTAGAGAAATTCCTTGCATTAATTCTTGACACAAGATGGGGACTTAAAAATACTTGGTGAGAGCCATTTGTGAGATTGAGCCACTTGTTGGGCATTGCATCATCAGTGCAGAGCCTGCTTGGGATTCCCTCCCCCCGCCCTCCCCCCGTCTGCCCCTTCTCCCCCAATAAATGAAATAAACATTTTTTAAATATTTATTTTTGAGAGAGAGCTGAAGTGGGGGAGGGGCAGAGAGAAAGGGAGACAGAGGACCCGAAGTGGGCTCTACGCTGACGTCAGAGATGTGGGGTTCAAACCTGCGAACCTTGCGTTCATGACCTGAGCTAAAGTCAGACACTTAACTGACTGAGCCATCCAGGTGCCCCTACAGTAAACATTAAAAAGTATTTTTTAATATTAAAATTAAAAATGTTTTAAAATATTAAGTAGTAAAAAATTACTTGGTGAGTGAATTGTGAATGTGTGTCGCTTAACTAACCTCTGGAGGACAAGTTCAAGACAGGAACTGCATACAAAGGTGGTAAATGTTTCCAAAATACGTTATGTATCTGCGATATTAATGTGGATTTTACGACCAAGTGATTTCATACTTTATTGTGCGTGGATCTACCAACGTGGAACTGGTAGCCTTTGAGAAGCTCTCACACCCATCTAGTAGATCAATTGAAGGTGACAGTGCATGAATTGTGTAGGGTGATAGTCTTGCCTTGTGATTTAGCTCAGGGGCTGGTAGCCTTGTGCTGTCAGGGAAGAAAGGCAAGAACAATGCCAGACCATTGGGAAACCACAGAGACAGAATGCAAATGAAAAGTTGTGTGTGTGTGTGGTGTGTGTGTGTATATGTGTTTTATTCTTTAAGATAACCAATTTAGACTTGTAAAAAGGAAGCCTTTGAATGGTGTTAGATTTTTGCATGTAATACAGTGTTCTTGTCTTGACAGCAGAGGTGGGGAATGTGAGACCGGGCAAGTCCAAGATTAGAAAGAAACTCCACTGAGTTCAGTATTTTAGGAGATTGTAGTAACTGAGGCACGAGTGGCAATTGTTGGGGCACCTGAGTGGCTCAGTCGGTTGAGTGTCCAACTTCAGCTCAGGTCATGATCTCGTGGTTCATGGGTTCGAGCCCTGCATGGGGATCTGTGCTGACAGCTCAGAGTCTGGAGTCTGCTTTGGATACTGCGTCTCCCGCTCTCTGCCGTTCCCCCCTCCTTCCCACTCACACTCTGTCTCTCTCTCAAAAAATAAACAAACATAAAGAATGGCAATTGTTGATCAGTCTAGCCATGGTTGGTGAGCGGTTTCAGAGGCTTGGTGGCTCCCAGAGGGGAACTACGGAAGCCTCCTCATGCAGGAAGAATATTTGCTAATACCCTGTGGAACTGTGGGCAAGGGCCAGGGCTCGTTTTACCCTTCCCACATCATCATATTGGCTATGTGACAAGGTCATCAGCCAACTTCTTTAGCCCCTATCTTTGGGTATTGAAGGAAACAGAATTAAAGAATTTTATTTTGAAAAGCCGTGTGTGTTATATCTCTGGAGCATTTCCTGGAGAGACTACTTACCTAGGCTTACAAATGGTCTTTCCGCACCCCGTAAGTGGTGAGACTAAGTTCTGGACTGGGTGTTTACTGATGATGCAGCCCATGTTTGCCACAGGGTCCTTTTGTCTCACAGTCTCTCTCTTTGCTTGAGAGTTGAGCCTAAGGGAACAAAGCATCTCTTTGGAGAAAAGGCATTGTCCTGTCATAGCTTCTATCAGAAACGAAAGGAGGTAAACTGCAGAGTCAAATAGAGTTATTTCTCCCTCCAGCGTTCTGCCTATAGAATATTAAGTCTGTGGGCACATCTTGGTTTTCATGGCGGACCCATCAAGGTTCTCTCCCATTGGCCTCACATCCCAGCACTCTGTGGCTGTGGCCGTTGGTCTCTATGACCTCTCACACTTCCAGCCAGTTGACAGAGTTGGTGTCCTTAGATTTTCTTCCTTAACTGTAAGTCCAAAGACCAGGAACTGCTTTGCAACAGACTTCTGTAGGGAGGATCAGCTGATTTCAAAGTTAATGCCTCTAATGGATTAATGTGAGGTTGGAAAGCAGAGTGGCAGGCCATATGTCAGGGAAAGAAGGCATTAAAATGATTTTTTAAGAGTCAGGGGAACATTTTTCAATATGAAAAGGTTGTGAATTGCATCTGAGTGTTAATGAAGCTTGAGTTGGTGCTGACTTTTCTGGGACCTGTTTAAAATATTTGCATTTACATCATGTAGTAAAACTTTCACTTCTGTCGTGACTATTAATATTTGTGGCCTGAAGCCCTTTTTATTATGAATGACTTCTGTTTTTTTTGGACATTGGTTCCTATATTCCCACATGGTGTTCACATTATTCCCGACAGTGATAATGTTTTCTGTCTTTCTCAAAGCTTGTGTTTTGTTTATTTTTATTTTCAAATTCCAGTAAAATTAATATACAATGTTATATCGGTTTCAGGTGTACAGTATAGGGAGTCAACAATTGTATACCTTTCTCTGTGCTCATCAAGAGAAGTGAATTCTTGATTCCCATTATCTATTTCCCCAGCCTCCATCCACCTCCCTTTTGACTACCACCAATTTGTTCTCTGTTTTTTATTTGTTTCTCTTTTTATTTAAGAGTCTGTTTTTTTATTTGTCTCCTTTTTGCTTTGTTCATTTTTTTAAACAGTTTTATTTATTTCGAGCGAGAGAGAAAGAGCTAGAGCATGAGCAGGGGAGGGGCAGAGAGACAAGGAGAGAATCCCAAACAGGCTCCACACTGTCAAGCACAGAGCCTGACACAGGGCTCAAAGACGAATCATGAGACCTGAGCAGAAATAAAGAGTCGGCAGCTTAACTGATTGATTTACCCATGCACCCATTTGTTTTGTTTCTTAAATTCCACATATGATTGAAATCCTATGATATCTGTCTTTATCTGACTTCTTTCACTTAGCATCATGCCCTCTGTGTACCCCCGTTTGTTTCAGCAAGATTTACAAAAGCTGAGACAGGGAAGCAGCCCAGGTGCCCCTTGAAGGATGAGTGGATAAAGAAGATGTAGTGATATACAACAGAGTATTACTCAGCCAAGAAAAATAATGAGATCTTGCCAACAGCATGGATAGACCCATGATGATCATTTTACCTGAGCAGGCCATGTTCCATCTGCAAGAGGAGTATTCATTTCCCTATTTCATTCAGATTTCTGCTGACATGTCCCCTTCATTGGCCATGACAAGTCCTCTTCTGCTGTCACTCTTTATCTCATTATTTTTCTTCATCAAACCTAATTGCTATCTACATTTTACTGTATTTGTTTACTCCATGTGTCCTCCTGCTAGAGGATGGTCTCCCAGAGGGCAGGGGCTCTTATCTATTTTTCCTCACTACTGTAGTCCTGTCACCTAGAGAAGGGATCTGTAAACTATAACCCACAGGCCAAATCTGACCCATAGCTAGTTTTTGTATTCCATGAGAGCCAAGAATGATTTTTACATTTTAAAGGGCTAAAAAGGGGGTGATACAACTTGCGGAAGTGATATAGGGCCCACAAAGCCTAAAAAACAGTGCCGGGCTGTGGAGCGGGCTTCCGACAAATATTTGGGCAATGAATGCATATCACATGGCTCACTCAGTGTTGGACTCTCGGTCTACCTACAGTGATGCCTTACAGACCTCTGGTGTGCAGTAACGTTCCTTGATTGAGGTCATGACGATATAAAAATGGATTCTTGTCACTGAAAATAGTAATTGTGGTAAAGTATTTTTTTGTAGCTCAGAGTTACAGCACTTAACCCATGTACTGCCATTGGGTCATCACTGTGATAAACTGTGAACAAATTTCCTGGTGACATTTTGAGTATTTAAAAGAAAAATGTTAATAGCACTGGGCACACATGATGCTTTTTGATGTTTGCTCCAATTCTGTAGGACATAAAAGGGTATTTCTCACTGTTTGCAAAGTGATGTTCCAGGATCCCTTGTGTCTGACTATCTTCAGGGGGTGCTGGTTTAAAAAATGTGAATTGTGTGACCCCATCTCAGGCTCATTGAATCAGAATCGCTAGAGGGAGGCCTCAGGAGTTTATATTTCCAACCAGCTATATGGGTGATTCTGATGTTCACTAAGGTATAAAATCATTGGTCTGAATTCAGCGCTTGACAGAAGTAGGAAGGAGAAAGCTGGAATGGACCCAGTCATTGTAGAGCAAGAATGCATGTATCACCACGGGCACACTCCTGGCTGGGTTTCCCAGCCTTCTGTGTCAAATGAATCAAATCTGGGGGTCTTGCTAAAATGTGGATTGACTCAGGCCTCAGATTCTACTTTTCAAACTCGCTGGGTTTGATGGTCTTGATGCCCGTTCTTGGATCATTTAGTGTAACTCTGGGATTGCACCAGGAGTTGGCAATTTTTTTTTTCTCCAAAGGGGTCAAGAGTGAATGTATTAGGCCTTGTGGGCCATACAGCCTTGTCACAACTACTCAGATCTGGTGGTGTCATGGGAAAGCAGCTATAGTTTATACATAAATGAACAGGTGTGTCTGAGTCCTGATAAAAGTTTGTTTACAAAAACACATGGCCAGTTGGATTTGGCCTCTGGGTCATAAAATTTTCCAGTCCTGGATTGGAGAATCATACAGATTATCATCACTGTTCTTTAGAAATTTGAAACACCTTCCACATGCCTGGTAATTTGCTAGGTACCTTCTTTCATCCTTTGCATTCTGGTGTAATACACAAAACTAAAGATCTGGAAAGGTAATTAAGAAACTTTCTCAAGGAAGCCTGGCAAGCAGGCAGCATAGTCAAATCTTGAAGCCTGACTTCAGGATTCCATTTTGAGTGTTTTTTCTTCCAGAAAAAGTGAGTTCCATACTAGCAATGAATTTTGCTTTGGAAATAACTTTTCTTTTTGAAGGCCTGGTAGAATGTAAATTCCATGAGGGCAGGAATTTTTTTGTTCTCTCTTCACTGACTAGAAGTGTACCTGGAACATAGCAGGTGCTCAATAGACATTTATTGAATGAATGGCTAGTTTATGATTTGTCACTTCTAATGTTGGTGTTTTTATTATTTTTAAGTTTATTTTGAGGGAGAGAGAATCCTCAGCAGGCTCTGCACTCACAGTGCAGAGCCCTGCATGGGGCTCTAACTCACGAACCATGAGATAATGACCTGAACCAAAATCAAGAGTTGGACACTTAACCAACTGAGCCACCCAAATGCCCCTATAGAAAGTGATTTTAGAGGTAAAGTAATTCAGTCAATGGATTTCTGCATAAGTGTAAGTCCTAGAACCCAGGTTTTTGTTCATAGAGACTCCTTGGTACTCAAGCTTCTTGGTACTCAGGCTGTTTCATATGTAGCAGTTCAGTTAAGTTTGTTCAGGACCATTTACAGGGACCCAAATTGTTCGCTGTGGCTTCAATAGATATGAGCACCTTAATGTAGAGCCTTTAAGTTCTTCTCAGTATTGGGAAGAAAGTTGTGTTTTGACGAACCATCCTGGTGGATAGAGGAATCAGGATTATTTCTGGGGCAAGAGATTTGAGACAAAACCCCCCTCCTCTTGTGAGGGGGATGTTCCTACAAAACACAGACGTCTTTCTCATGCCAACAATCAGAAGAGATATGAGGCCTGATGGAGGGTAATACACCCATTTCATCTTTCTTCTCTGTAGTTTTTCATTTTAGAGCACTTGCTAGGATGTTTAAAATGAAATGTACAGTTGTTGGAATGGGTTTTTTGGTAACAGTATTGCATATTATAGAAAAATACACTGTGTTTTGCACAGGGTTCTTCCGACTCAAAGGGAAGGGCAATTTTGTATGTGTGTTTGAGGAATCCCAAGTGATTTTAAAGAGGGGTATCCAAAAACAAATAAAATGGCTGCCCTGAAATGAAATTTACTGAGGTAAAGATGGTGTGGAATGACTGAAAGTCTGGCTTTTGATCCTGAGGAGGGAAGAGGGAAGATGCAGCTGTGGAGGCGACGGGGAGACTGACTTGAGGAGACATACAGATTTCTTTATCATTTCTAAGCATTCCTGCCCCCAGTGACCTAATTATGTCACCTGCACACCAGCGTTGTACCTATGTAAAACTGCCACACAACATTGGGGCTTTGTAGTGAGATTTTCCAGAAAATTATGCTCTCTGTGCTGTGCTTGAGTAGCTAACTTCACAAGTTTACCTTCGTTGGAGAAATTGCAACGTTGCAGTTTTGGGGTTTATTTTTTCAAGATCTTTATTATTATCAAGTCTTCTAGAAGCCACGGGCAAGGAAGAAAGACCTTTGTATCCTGCCCTCCACTTCATTCATTTATTCGTTTAATAAATATCTGGGTATTATTAACTGTGTATCATCCAGTGTTCTCATCCTAGGGAAACAAAGTCTTTGTCCTCAAGGAACTTTTAATGTTAATGAGTGGAGATACACGATAAACAGAAAAAGTAAATATCAGTTCTAAGGAGAAAAATAATGGAGTCAAGGGATTCAGCGAGCAGGATGGGTATGGGCGGTGTAGCTGTTCAAATAGGGTCATCAGGAAAGGCTTTCCTGGGAGGTGCCATTTAGACAAAGACCTGAAGATAACTGGGAGCAAGTGTTTTAGGCAGAGGGCAGAGCAAGTGCAAAGGCTGTGAGGGAGGGAGGTGGTCAGAGAGTTAAGTGGAGTTTGTACTGCGGGTAGTGGGTGACATAGACCATATTGTGCCTTGTAGGCCACTATGAAGACACTGGCTTCTACCTTGAATGAGATGCAAGATCTTGGTGGGTTTTGAACAGGGGAAGACATTTTGTGACTTGCACTTTAGAAGAATCACTCTGTTGGTGTGTTGAAATGTAGGAAGGAATGAGCAGAAGCATGGAGGCCAGTTAGGAGGCTGTTGAAATAATTTCTGGCAAGAAACAGTGGTGCCTTGGATGAGGGTGGTAGCAGGAGGGGTGGCAAGAATTGAGCAGATTCTGAAAACGTTGTGAAACTGAGCCAGCATGACTTGCCTGACAGATGGAATGTGGATTGAGAGAGAATGAGAGGGATCAGGGATGATGCAAATATTTTTGGCTTGATCAGCCAGAAGGAAGGAGGTACTATTTCAGAGATGAGGAAGTATATGGGAGGAACAGGTGTGTGTGTGTGTGGGGGGGGGCGGGAATGGAAGTGGATCTGGGGTATGTTGAGTTGAAATGCTTAGTAGCTACTCACATGAAGATGTCAAGAAGGCACTTGGATAAGTGGTGAAGCTCAGGTAGGAGGATTTAGATTATGATGGTAGTAATAGCTGTTAGTACTGTGTACCTATTATTTGAGTTAGAGAACATTTTGTTTTTACCATTCTGTCTGAGTGTAGAACCAAGTGATAAAAATTAAACAGGTGGAGAATTAAGCTTTCAACGTTACTGGCGATAATGGCAGGATTAGAGAATGTAGCCTTGGGTTTATGGCAAAGTAGACTTGCCCATACTTTAGTCTTAAATCAGACAGGCTTATTTACCAGGTTTGGTTGAAGTAGGTTCCTTATTGCAAATCAGAATGTTTGTGTTCATTCAAGTAAGCAGATTCTAAACAGGATGCTACCACAGATAGACCTTGGCCCCTTCCTTCTCCCTAAACTTGCCAATCCACCAGTTATGTAAGCCTTTCTTCCTCCTCTCTAAAGAAGGCTTCTTCAGGCTTGGGGAGAGAAGCCAGGGTGACTGTTACCCTAGCTAATGAGATATAAGAAACGGGGACTACATGTCTCCGCAAGCCATAGTGTTCGAAACTTTACAACACAAACTTTTATAGATGAGGCAACTCAGACTCGAGGCTGCCACTTTACCTTAGATCTCACGGCTCACGATGGGAATACCTTTGTATGCATTTGACACTATTATTCCTCTGTTTTGTAAAGTAATGAACTTTGAAAGTAGTTATAGTTTGTATATTTTTTAAAACTATAGACATGAAAATTTTCGTAATTGCTGAAGTTTTAAGAGTAGATCTCAGTTAAGGGAAACTTTTATTCAAAGTTTATAGAAGAATTAAAGAAAAATAGTTCTTCCAAATTAAATATTTACACACAATTTAAATACAGTTTGTGGACTCTTCATTCTTAACAGACTTATTTCGAGGACAAGTTCCTAATCTCACTTCTATTTCTACTAGTTCTATTAGTCCTACTAGTTCTGTTTCTTCTGGTTCTGTTTTTACTGGGGCTCCCTCAACAGACATGCTAATATAACCTTAGGTGCTATATTTCATATAAAGTCTTGTTGCAGTCATGGGAAGTTCTAGACTCTGTGTCCGTGTACATATGCTGAATCTGTTATTATTCTAAAGCCCTTGGAGCAAAAGGTAACTTTGTTTAAAATGGAAATCTTTTGAAATAATACATGACCTGTTATTTTATCTTATATCTGGTTGTTCTCATAACATGACCAGATAAGAAAGTTTCAAGTAGAAAAGTATTTATTGAATGTTCAAAAGTATTTTGTTTTCATTATTCCTAAACCTCCTCAGGCCATTGGTAATACTATACAGATCTTCCTTGATTTGTGATGGGGTTATGTCCTGATAAACCCATAATAAGTTGAAAATATCATAAGCCAAAAAGACACTTAATAGACCAAGCCTTCTGAATATCATAACTTAGCCTTGCCTACCTTAAAGTCACCTACAATTGAGCCAAACCAAGTAACACAAAGCCTGTTTTGGAATACAGCGTTGATTATCCCATGTAATTTATTGAGCACTGTTCTGAAAGCGGAAAACCGAACAACTCTATGGGTACAGATTGGTTGGAGATGTATTGGTGGTTGATCCTCGGGAGTGCATGGCTGACTGGGAGCGGTGGCTGCCACTTCCCAGCAGCACGACAGAGCATCCTCTCATATATTGCTAGCCTGGGGCGAGATCCAGATTCAGTAATTCACTATGGTTTTTCCTGAATGTGTACTGCTGTAGCATCACCTCCAAGTCACAAACTCATTAAGTCCCACCATCGTGAGTCGGGGACCGTCTGCACTATGTCTCCTCTTCCCCTTCCTTCCCAGGTAATGCTTCTCTCCTGCCACTGTACCCTTGAGTGCAGATAACACTTCAGCCTGTGCTTTTAGGTCATTTTATTTATTTGCATAACACCCCTCTGACTTAACCTTCTTAGTATCCTTTTTTAAGTTATGGACAAGAAAACTTGGCATGATCAAGTAATTATGGTTACACAGATAGTGGCAGAATTGTTTCCTCAAAAAGTAGGCTTTCTCATTCCAGGTCCAGTGTCCTGTTGTTACCTCACCTCTTCCATTTAGCTCAAATAAAACCCTTCCCTGAACTCTGCCATGGTTCGTAGCCTCTGTGTTCTCTTTCTGTCCGGCAGCACTCTCTCACCCTTTAGAACTGTCTTCTTCCTGCAGAGCTCCCTGCCTGTTCTGAAGGTCCTTCTGGTTTGATTTCTTATTAAAAGTCTTTTCATGATGTTGACCAGCAGCCTGGGTTACTGACCGTGTCCCTCCCCGTCTAATAGGTTTGCACTGTTGATTTCTGCTTACTCCCTCACACACCCCTTAGGTTGTCAACTGTTTGAGAGCAGGGATGGACACTTCGCCATGTTCCGCATAGAATGCAAAAGAAAGCCTTGCACAGAAGGGCAGAAATGCTCGTTGAATGGACCTGAAGTACTCTGAACAAGGACTCACAGATAGTGAAAGGCATTCCCTTCAAAGGTTGTGTTTTCATTCTTGTGAGTAACGGTGGGGATAAAGAAGCTGCGAAGTGAGCTTCTCCTTTTTGCTTCCCCCTCCTCTGAAGTATGTCCTTTAAGGTCAGCTTAATACTGGATAAATAAAAAAAAAAAATTCTAAACTGTCTGGGGTCATGGCAGTGACAGCACTAGGCTCTCAAAAGTCCTGAAAGAAAGCATTAAACTCTGTGTTCAAGAGTGAGAGCCAGTCTAGAGAAGATAGGGCAGCAAGTCTGGAGGACAAAGGACAGGGCAATAACAAGTAAAGCACCTCGAACATGGCAGGTGTCCCAAAGCAGCTCTTGTTAGAGTCTGGTGGCTAAGAGGACCGAATTGTGTTTCTGTCCCTTGCTGGCCATGTGACATTGAACTCTGAACTTAAAACCTCAAAATTCTCCTGTATTACACTGAAGATGGTATTTTCAAACTCATTGTATTGTTTTGCCATGTAAAGCATACTTAGGACATAGGGTTAGGATGGTAGGCAGAGTAAGGTTTCCCAAAGAGATCCAAATTCGAATCCCTGGAACCTGTGAATTGTTACTTTACATGACACAAAGGATATGGCAGGTGTGATTAAATGAGGTTGGGGGATTGTCCTGGATGAGACGGATGGGCCCCATGTAATCACAGGGTCCTTATGAGTAAAAGGTGATGTGAGGGCATCAGAATCAGAAAGAGGTGCGATGTCAGAAGTAGGGTGATGTGGTTGCTGGTTATGGAGATGAATGGGCCATGAAGCAGGCAACGCACGCATCTTGTAGAAGCTGGAAAAGGCAAATAAATGCCTTCTCCCTGGAGCTTCCAGAAGGAATGTGGCCCTGTCAACACCGATTATAATACTTCTGACCTACAGAACCGTAAAAATGTTGTTATTGTTCTAAGCCACCAAATTTGAAGTAATTTATTACAACAGTAATAGGAAACAGATACAGTCGTATTCAGAAATGATCTGTGTTGTTATTGCCACTGTTTTTTTGAGTGACTCAGAGTCCCTTAGCCTCTCTGGGCTGTAGCTTCTTCACTGGTGCTGGGCACTGTCCATGGGCCCCACCACTGGTGTTCATGCTCTGTGTCTTGGACTCTTTCGACAACACATTATGTA
Source organism: Helogale parvula (assembly GCA_004023845.1). NCBI lineage: Eukaryota > Metazoa > Chordata > Mammalia > Carnivora > Herpestidae > Helogale > Helogale parvula. The sequence continues at coordinate 120,603 of PJEM01001969.1, forward strand.
TGGATTATGGTTTTTTAAATTTTTTAGATGTTTGTTTATTTTTGAGAGAGAGAGAGAGACAGACAGACAGCATGAAGAGGGGAGGGACAGAGAGAGAGGGAGACACAGAATGCAAAGCAGGCTCCAGGCCCTGAGCTGTCAGCCCTGAATCCAATATGGGGCTCCAACTCATGGACAATGAGATCATGACCTAGCAGTGGCTAGCAATATTTTCTTGACTGAGAATGAGTAAGAAAGTCCAGTAAATTATGCTGATGGTGGTCACTGCAAGGTAAACACAGATGAGCTTTGGTTGGAGTTCATAAGAGAGTCGCTTATTTGGTAGCATATTAAATCGCTCCTTGGGTGAGAATTTTAGACTTATATCTGGCACATTGCACATAGTAGGCATGCAGAGGTTACTGATATGGACTTGATTATTTTACATCCTATTCATCCTATGTTTTTTTTTTTCTCGAACGTCAGTATTTGTTTTCACTGGGTAATTTAGAAAGACAGCTATGCCAGCCATAAGTAAACAAGTAGCTTTTCAAAGCTTTCCACACCTGCTATAGAATTGGAGTGAGCATAATACATTTTTATTTTGTTAAGATGAGGCTCAATAGGATTGCAAAAATTAATACCAGTAGAGGTTTTCCACAGGCAGTTTTCATCATAGATTTACTGGAGGAGCACTCGCAAATATCTCTGTAAGTGATGGATCTGACAGCCATGTCTTTAAATAGAAGATAGAGCGTTGTTAGGTACTTACTGTGGTTTAAACATGTCAATATTTTCTCATTTTTCTTTTGAATAAAAAGTTGTATATGGGCAAAACACCTGAAAGAAGTGTAGTTATTGTGAATGTGCCCTGATGATCTTATTCTTTGTGACCAGACTTAAAATTCAGGGTGGCATTGGGGTGTATTGTTGGAGTGATATGTAAGAGCTCACATAATTCATAATGTGTGTATCTTCGAGGACTTGTATTCTCCTAGGAAAAAAAAAAAAAACAAACGAGCAAAGTTGACTTCACAGCTCATAAATCTACAGCCATCATATCTTATTGTTGCCTTAATGCTGTTTATTTTGTCCGTATTATCTCTAATAGCTCTGAGTTTGTACCTAAATTAAGAGCATGGTATATATCTTGGAGGTAGTTCAAGAGTTATCAATGTTTGGCCACGTTTTTCAGCATCATTGAATGTACGGATGACTTTATTATAGAACTAAAAATAAATTGTAAGTGTTGACTGTTAAGCCAACAGCACAAGAGTGAGTAAAATAATTTGCAGAATCAGTTTCCACAGCACGAAGGAGGTCCCTGGGTGTCCACACACCAGCTAGACGGGCATCTTCCTGGGACATAGCATGAACAGTTTGTAGTTTCCATGGGTCACCCACTTTGAAGTGAAGTTTTTTCACATTCTGTTTAGACGTGGAGGGTTTCATTTTTCCTAACTTTCTACATGTAAGATGATAATATTTTCTATCTCCCTACTATAAATTTGTGTATTTTCAAACTGCAAAAAAATAAAAAAACAACAAAACAAAAACCCCACCCCAGCCATAGATATTGGTAACAAATTACATTTCTAGTCAAATAACTATAATCCCTATACTGGCAAAGTAAACTATAAATTCATGTTCACCTTATTTTGTTGTAGTAGAACTTAATTGGTTAATTAAATTCACAAAATGGCAATCCAAAAGGGATTATTGGTTCTGATTTATGTTGATCACTTTTCTTTCAGGGTTTTGACTTATACTTTAAAATGTTCAAATCTGGGATACCTGGGTGACTCCATGCATTAAGTGACTGATTCTTGATTTCGGCTCAGGTCATGGTCTCACAGTTCATGAGTTTGAGCCCCATATCAGGCTCTGTACTCACAGTGTGGAGCCTGCTTGGGATTCTGTCTCCCTCTCTCTCTCTACCTCTCCCCCACTCATGCTCTCTTGCTCGTGCTCTCTCTCTCTCTCTCAAATAAATAAACTTAATTTCAGAATGTTCAAATCCACCACTGTCATCATATAAGAATACTAATAAATGCCTTGTTGCTGACCGTGAAACCTGTAAACTAGAGGTATGAGGGTATTGCTAGGAAGTGTTCACTAACTATGCAAGCTAATTCAGTTTTTAAAGATTTTAATTTTTGAAAGTCTTTGTTGCCCTTTCCCTCCCTGCCTCAGTGACATCATGTTTGGTCATATGGTTTGCATTAGCCAATGAAATCTGAGTGGAAGTGACACGTACCTTCTGAGGAAAAACTTAAGGATTATCAAGAATCCCCACGTCCTTTTTTCTCTCTGTCGTGATGAGCAGCCATGTTTAAGATAAAGTCTGCTCCCTTAATTTGTGTTCGAGAATGAAAATGACATGGAGCAGAAGCATTATTGATCCTCACTGGATGTTAAACGTAAGTGAGAAGCAAACCACTGTTGTAAGCCCGTGAGATTTTGGGGCATGTTGTTATTGTAGTGTAACATACCCTATTCGGCCTGCTGTGTCATACTTGGGGTTCCCTCTAGATATTTAGAAGACAAAATGATCACTTAGGACTTCTTTGTATGGGATTTGCATTGAACCATAAGGGGAAGATAAAGGGCTTAGAATTAGGTGAGAATGGGCTTTGCCATAAGGAAACCAGAAGGTACGAAGATGGGATTTGGGACAACTTGTGATCTATTTAGGGAAAAGTGTAGAATTGGGTGGCTCATTTAGAGCACTTGGCAGGCAATAAATTATTTTAGGAAGATGGGCTGGGTCTAGATTGTGAACAATTTGAGATAATGTGGAACTTTGGAAAGAAAGACATTAGTAATGATCATTTTAGGATGATCTTTATGGTAGCTGGATAGATGTTAGGGGTCACGGGACAGGGGGCAATGGCCTGACCTAGGTGGGGGAGTTGAAGGCCCATACCAGCTGGAAGCCTTGAAAGGGCCGTTTTTAAAGGCTTGCTCATGAATGTGAGTGCATCTGTCTCAGAACACTCCCTTTCTCCTATATGTTCCTCCTTCTCTGTTCTGACTGGTTTCAACCCCATCTCAATTTTTTTTCTAAGAACTATCTTTCAGCACCTCCTTTACTGTTTTAAGCCAAAATTCACCAAGAGTACAATCTTACTTATAGACACAATTAAAGAAAAACTCTCCAGCACTATGCCTTACCCTACTGTAAAGGAGAAACAAAAAGGAATAGCATGCTCTGTAGTTCCATATGTAAATGCTCAGGCACAACATCAGAGGCATGATGTTACCAGATACTTAACACTGTGTAGAATCTCTGAATGTAACAACTTCAGATGCAAACCAGCAGAAGTGTGTTAGGTTGAAGAATGTAAGACAAAATGGTCCTGTGTTGGCAGTAGGTGAGCCTTTCTTTGCAAAGCTCTGGCCAAAATAAAACAGTCCTCCCTAGCTTTATTGTTAGCATGCTTCACCTTGATATGTAATATATATGAATATATTCTAGGGTATTAAGATTTATGTGGATCTCTGGAGAGTTCTTCACTGTGCAAGACCTCAGGAGTACTGCAGGATATTCTTATCCACCCAATTCCTGAAACAGCCTGAACTGCCCTATATATTTCTAGAATGTCTATGTGTGGGCAGTCTGGCTCTGAGTTGGGAATTACTGTTCTTAATCATGGCTTCTGCTTGCTCACTGTTTCTGCTGTGCTGTAACATCAGCTAGCATTTGCCTTTAACAAGGCCTCACCGGGGGGGCCTGGGTGGCTCAGTCGGTTAAGCGTCCAGCTTCGGCTCAGGTCATGATCTCACGGTTCGTGGGTTCAAGCCCCATGTCAGGCTCTGTGCTGACAGCTAGCTCAGGGCCTGGAGCCTGCTTCAGAATCTGTGTCTCCCTCTGTCTCTGACCATACCTGCTCGCACTGTCTCTGTCTCTCAAAAAATAAATAAAAGACATTATAAAAAAATTAAAAAAAAAAACAAGGCCTCACCATCTTCCTTACAGAAAGACAGCCTTCATGAACTCTCAGCTTCAGCTGCCATTGCTAACTACCTTATCTCTTGGTAGTCCTTAGTTCAAGTTCAAGGAGTGAAAGGAGATCAACTCAATCTGGTGTTTTTTTAATGCCAGACCAAAGGTCTTAGTCTCTAGGCAGCCTATGGATTAGCTACCCTAGACCATTCGGTTGTAGGAAATGAGGCACAAGATGAATGAGAACTGAATGTGAACAGAGAGCAAGTCAGTAGATGTTGTGATTGATGTGTCTCATGTACTCAGCATTTCTTGTCTCTCACTAAAGTAGTAGTAGAGTGATTTTGTTCACTCTCCTATTCACAGCTTCTAGAATAGTTTCTGGCACTTGATAGCATTCATTAAACATCTCTTTATGACATTTGTGTATCATCAGTCTTGTGTATTCTTGGCCAAATCCTACATGTAAAGCTTATATCTTCTTGGCAGAGTCCTGGGTGGTAAGCTTTTTATAATAAAAGCTTAACCACAGAGTATATAATACATGGTTTTGATAAATAAGCCCGAATGGCAAACTCAATGGTTAGGGCTTATTTGTCCTCCTTAGGAATGTCACTTGAAGTAAAATATTTTGTTTGATGCCTTTGATGGTTTTTAGATCAATTATAATGTGTGAGAAGCAGTAGAAGAGTTTCTTCTACAGGCTAGTGAATTTGAGGAAAACCGGTTTTCTCTTTATTTAGAAAGAAAATACCATATCACAGACTTCAGTGAAAGTGTTTTCCTCTGCCCCCTGATAGCCAGGGCATAAACTATAAAATAAAATACTGTCCAGGTCACTGGCATATTGCTTTTCTCCACTGTTCAAGATGTTATCATGTACTTAGTCACCCAAATTCAAGATCTTGTGTGCCTGATGAGCTGTTTGTGACTTGTTTACTAATAATTATATATTTTACATGTACCTAATGCCCTTTATGTATTGATTTATCCAGAGCCCACGTTCTAAGGTGCCATTGAAATATGGGTCAGTAGTATCTTAAAGGAATGCATTGAATTCATGTTTCTTGAAGAAGTGGGCTAGACATCGTTTTCTACTCATGGTCTAATTATATAAACAATGTTTGCTAAAAAGCCAAAAAGTAAAGACCCTTGAAGGCTCTTGGAGGCTCTTCAAGCTTCTTGAGGGCAGGCATCTTATCTGTTGATACAATGAGTCCTCTCTCTCTTTGCTCCACTTACTGAAACTAATGGAAAACAAAAAGATGAGGAAGAGAAAAATAAAAACATCAGTAAAATGGGATTCAAGAATGAGGCTCAGACCTGCAGCCCAGTCAGGCTTGCTGATGCTTCCCTCCCCACCCTCCTCCCTGGGACTCACCATTGGTAGGATAGTTACCAGTTACCCTGTTATCCACCTAAACCATCATGGCGGATCTTGCCCTTCCTCATACCCCTTGCATGGAGGAAGTCCACATCAACATGGCAGTTGTGAAAATTAACCTTGCCTAGGACAGAGTTATGGCTCAGGGCTGTTACACTCATCATTTCACCAGTCAGATCAAGAGAAGGCAGCAGTTTCAAACCAATCCTGTGTAAACACAGGGAAAGGAGTATTGTTCTGAGTTATGCGTTTCTGTATCTCTAGTTATCTAGTACAGTAAATAGTAGGCATTAAGAACTAGATGGTTGTGGATCTCACATGTATTTATTGAAGCCTGGTTAAGTATAGAATATTGTGACTGTAGCTGCAGTAGACAGTAAATGAACTACCTTTGTAATTTCAGCAATGAGAAACTTTTTGGATGGCATTTCAGGTATTCAGTTAGGTAGATAGAAGCAAGGAAAAAAACTCAAGTATCTAGAGAAGGGTGGAAAGTTATATGTAAGCTGAAGCAAACCATCCCATTAGAATGGTCCATTTGCATTGTACTGCTTCTCATCTTAAGAGTAAGAGAGGATTTTGACAGCACGTTGCCAAAGAAAGCACTTGGAGTTCTCTTTCAGGTTCTGTATTGTGAAAATGTGGTGATTTAATTGAAAGAAAGAAAGGCTAACTTCTTTGTCATGTAACCTTTAAGAATGAGGGTACCACGTGCATCACGGCTGCATGGAAAATTTGGCTGATGTCTCGGGTGTTCTACAGTGCTTAGAAATCTTACTCTCTGGGGAAACGATTCTCATTCTTCTGCATGTGTCAGACGGTTCTCTCTGAGCTGTGTGTTGTTCAACACAGTTGTGTTTTGGCTGCTCTTCAACGCGGAGTACTTCTAGAGCTTCCATATTTATGGTAACTTCAGGCCATCTGCTGCTCCACTACTATTGGAACGAAGGACAGTTTTCAACTTAAACACAGCCATGCTCATTGCACCCAGCACTTTCCACAGTATATATTTTCAAACGCGCTAGATTTTGTTGTCCTAAATTTCCATTGTTATCACTTGCTGCTTTTTTAAAAAAAGAATTACCCTTCCTGCCAGCAAAAGAAAAAAAGAATCACCAGGCTGCCTTTTATTTCTGGGCCAATGTAAGGGCTCTAAACATGACAAAGATTCATTTTGACCTTCTGATTAGCATGTAAATTAAGATACTTGAAGCAGAAGGCTCCATATTTTCTTCCATTTCATGTGCAATGCCAACAGATTGGTGTAAATCAAAATGGAACACTTACGAAGCAGATACCATTTATAAAATGTCAATTAGAGAAGGAAAAACTGCCTATAAAAGTTAGCTAACTGGTGATATCACTTAGAACAGTTTTCTCTATTGCTTAATACCACTATTATCATTTTGTAACAGGGTAAGAATACAGTGTAACCTCCCTCCTGTTATTTTGAAAGCTCTCTTGAACATATATGTCTATCAGTATTCCTTAATTGCATTTACCTGCAAAGAACCCCTGAAGATCCCAGTGGTTGTTTTGCATATTGTATCTACATACACTTTAGATTTATGGATTCTGGGGGAAAAAACCTAATGGAGTTTTCTTTTTTTAAATGTTTTTTATTTACTTATTTTGAGAGAGAGCAAGCGAGCGAGCAAGTGTCGGGCAGGGGCAGAGAGAGAGGGAAACATAGAATCCGAAGCAGGCTCCAGGCTGTGAGAATCCGTGCAGAGCCTGATGTGGGGCTTGAATCCATGAACCATGAGATCATAACCTTAGCTGCAGTTGGACACTCAACTGACCGAGCCACCCAGGCACCCCAATAGTTTAAATTTTTAAAAGGCCACTTTAAATGATTATTTAGGCATTGATATAATAGCCTTTATTCTGCTGCTTGGCCCTCAAAGCCTAAATATTTACTCTTTGGTTTTTTGAGAAAAAGTTTGCCATCTTCTGGTCTGGATCATGGTAATAAGACTTTACTTAACTGAATGCTGTGATAGGTGAGAGGTAAAAAGTGTCTTTAGGGGCCACATTCCTGTTGCGGGTCAACAGATGATTATGGTAAGCAAAACACCACCACAGCTTGTGCTGTGAATGGAGAAGTTTAAAGAACTAAGAAGCTTCTTAACCTAAGAATCTAAGAAGCTTCTTAATACACTTTTCATGTAAGCCACTGAATAGCCATCAGTGGAAAAGAGATTTCATCAGTTTCCAATCTGGGCCTGTATATTTCCCAAAACACTGCAGCAAAATGCATAGGGATTCCAGAGCTCATTCATAACTACAAGGCCATGGTCAATTAGATAAAGACATAATGAAACAGGAATGCTTCAGCTAAATAGTAAGTCTTCTTAATATTTTGGCCAAGCGAGTAGTAAATAAGTGATTACTACATATCATTTTCATAAAAGTAAAATTAATAACTCTGGTACGATGGGTGACCTTTTCTGGAACTTAAATGCAGAACAGTTCTGGCTGTGTGACTCTGGTGTCCTAAGAGAGTGGCCACCCAGATTAATGGTGGGCTCTTTCCTACCAGGCAGCAGTGGCCACTGAACACGTGAAAGCCCAATTAGCTTTGCAACTGTCAGAAGGTAGGCATCTGTGCTCTTCCCCTCGGATGCCTGCCACATATCTACAGCTTTGGTGACAAAGCTGATGTCCCGTGTTTTTGATCTAACTGTGCCCCTCTCCTTAGCCTCTTTTCAATTCCACGTCTCATTAATGATGATTCCAACACATTTCTTCATGTGCTCTGGTTCTCATTAAATTTGTGGAATATGTATCTGGCAGAAGAACTTGCTTTTCTTCCACACTTTAAGTTTTGACAAGCTTTCAAACGCATCGTAAGGAAATTCTTCAGAAGCAGCCTCCCCATTCTGGTGCCAAGGCTCTGGAGAGCGGAGAAGCAGGGGGCAGACCTGGTGGAGGTTAGTGTGAACAGTGAGGCAGGGAAGTCATTCTTCCTGAGGTTGGGCAGGTTGCCGAGCCGCTCGGTGGCTCCATTTTTTCAGATCAGCAGAACTGCTGGGCTGCACAGGAGTCACTCCATGCTTCCTTCTGTTTTGAAAGGCTTGGTTCTGTGATGCCAGGATAGAGTGTCTGTAAGCACACTGGCTTTATACCACAAACAGAGTCGCTCCAGACAGCGCAAAGTTATCATTTCACAGTTCTGGAGGTCCCAAAATCAAGGTATTATCAGGGCTGGTTCTTTCTGGAGGTTTGGGAGGTAAATCTGTTTCGTTGTCCTTTCTCTGTCTTATTCCTTGGCTATGGCCTCTCATGACTTGGCCTCTTCCCCCCTTTCTTCCCTTGTCACACTGCCTACTCTCTGACTCTGAGCCTCTAGCCTCGCTCTTAGAATGACCCTGTGACCCTATTGAGCCCACCAGAATAATCCAGACTATTTCATGTTACTTATTCATACCTAAAAAGTCCCTTTGCTACGTAAGTTAACCTATTCCCAGGTTCTGAGAATTAGGATGTGGATGTTTGTTGGGTGGGGCATGGCAAGGGGATGATTTGGTTTTTATTCTGTCTACCAAGTATTTCTAACGTGCCTCTGTTCAAAAATTCTTACCGATTCTTGATGTGGTTTCATCTCAGCTTGGGCAAACCATGCAGTATTTAACACATAGTAGCGGAATATTTACTTTTGAAGCTTGAAAAGATGTGAGTTCTTTGTGTGCAACCTTTCATTTATGCATGTGAGAGGGTTTTCTTTTTTGTTTTTTTTAATATTTTTACATTGTAGTACTTGTTTTGCTTGTTGGGGTGTTTGCTTATTACATTACGTCAAGGACAGAAATTACATGCTGTTTTTTTTTCCCCTAGGAAGTGTGTCTTGGGTTTTTCACTTATTATTTTCTTTACTTCCCCCCCCCTTCTTTTTTTGGTGGTGGGGGTGGTTATGTTTAAATGAAGTTGCTTTTACAACACCAAAGACTTAATCATCCATTTCCTATATAAAAGGTAGCAACTTTTTTGCATGGACCTCAAGTATATTGTAGTATAGAGGTGGAATTTAAGGAAAGGTATTAAGCAGGCTGTGTTGTAGCTTATGGGCAAGTAATAAATTGTATCATTTATCTTGAATGTATCATAGATAAGCTGCTATATAACGACTGCCACTTCAGATAGCTGTGAAATTAGGTGATTAACTAGTTGTTACTTAACCTTCTAATTTCTGTATAAGTCTAATTACATGAAATAGAAGTTGGTGTTTTGATTTTTTACTTTGCTTTTCTGTTTGGAATGTCATTGTAACTACTGTATTGTAAATGATGGAAAATAATTGCATATGTTACAAAAAATAAATCGTGTTATATTAAAAAAATAATAAAAAATCCTTCAAAGGATGGTTTCCTGTTGCCTACGACATAAAATATTTTTAAGATGCATCTTTCTTTTAAAATGAAACAAGGAAGGATTGCAATAAAAGAGATTCCAGTTTCCTTTCTACCCTGATTACCAGGAATCTCAGCTCCTGTTTATTTATTAAAGTCTATTTATTTATTTTGAGAGCAAGAGTGGGAGCTGAGGAGGGACAGTGAGAGAGAGAATCCTAAGCAGGCTCTGCACTGGCAGCACAGAGCCCGATGTGGGGCTCAAACCCACAAACCATGAGATCTTGAACTGAGCTGAAACCCAGAGTTGGATGCTTAACTGATTAAACCACCCAGGTGCCCCAGCTCAATCCTTTCCTATTTAAACTTAATTAATTATAATAACTTTGCTAATATTTATATATTTTATGATTTTCCTTGGTCCTATTTTATTTTATATGACTTCATTTTATTGGCTTTGCTTTCCTGAAAAGGGCAGTATATGATTTTATTCTGTAGATAGATTTTTTAAAAATATTGTGTAGCACCCCTCTTTTTGGAACCATTAAGGTATCTGAATCCTATAATTGGGTCTTTGTTTCTCTATAGCTGGCCATTTTTCCCCCTTTTCAGTTTCATCCCCTGATCAGTGACTATAAACTCCCTGTTATGAGCATGTGGTTTATTTAGGGTCTTCAGCTTTCATAACATTGGTCATAAAGGTCCTTATTTTACTTAGGTTTCTTTCCAAGTAGCAGGAACTTATTCAATATGTCTTAAGCCAAAAAAGAATCGTGGAAGGTACTCTTGTGAAGGCAGAGCTTGCTGTCTTTATAGCCTGATTGACCTTCCAACAAGAGCTCCAGGATTCAGTTTTTGTCTATCCTTTGCCTCTGCTTTCCTGTGGATTTTATTATTTTCTGCTTCTACTTGGTGGAAAGATGACAGCAGTAGCTTAAGGCTTCTGACCTTATGAGTTTCAGTGTTCTGGGACAGAGCAGTAAATTCATGAGTTGGGTGTAAGACCAGGTTAGCTCTGACTGGGTCTGCGTAGGTAAGACTGAGTCTTGAACTCATTGCTAAACCAATTATTGTGACCAGGAGCAAATGCAAGGCACTGACCCCTTAGATCTGGGTCATAGGGTCTGTACATGGAACTGGAAGGTAGGACCCTACCTGAGTCACCAGGTTGAGCCTGGGAAAGGAAGGGTCTTGCACTAAAGGAAAATCAGGCTGTCATTGGCATTGAGGTAATAGATGCTGGGCAGTCCAAAGCTCATAACTCTAGAAGCTGTTCCCATATAGGATACTTTCTCCCCTGTCTGCTGTTTGTATCTGCAGCTCTTCTTGAACATCTAGCTAAAATTGTTTATACCTCTTTTCTAAGTCCTTCCTGAGAAGATCTCTGCACAAAATCATGTTAAATTTATCTGATTATCTGTGGAATCTATTTTTTTCACTTAATGAACATTGAAAGTATATCTGTCCCTTACACCATGTGTGCTGGGGACCGAAATGTTGATCATTTGCTCTGAGGGACTTAAAGTGTGGATGGGGAGACTGGCATTTCACAGGTGACTATAAGCATGATGAGTGTTAATAATAAAGAAGCAGTGGCAGAGTTGAACCGGAATGTTTAGTCAAAGGGTTCTGCGAGGTCTTGCATGAGGAGGTGTTAGTTAACAGGAATTCTGGAATTACCTAGACATAGGTGAGGAGAGGTTAGAATAAGGGGAATATTGCCTATTGATGGAAGTAGAAAGGCCCAGAAAGTTTTATACATCATATTCAAACTTCTGTGTTTAGGAGGATGGATAATCAAAAGAAGTGAACCAGTATTGGTAGGAGATGTGGGGGCAGGGTTTATGAATCAAAACACTCAAGCTGGTTTCAAGTGGCTTTGTCCTCTGATCTCCAATCTAGGACACTAGATTGTCTGATTTTTCAAGAGTTTCTCATTTCATACTTGGGAAATTAAAAATGTTGGCAATAGATTAAAATTTAATTATATGGGCAAAATACAATTCTGGCTGAAGTGTTTCTCTATTTTGTGATTTCCAGTACATGTGAATTTATTTGGGTAACTAAGAATTGTGTCTGTGGAATTTGGATTTTATCCACTAAAAGTTTTAAAGAGGGGGCATCTGGATGACTAAGTCAGTTAAGCACTCAGGATTCTTTTTTTTAGGAATGGAGTGAACCATTGAATTTTGACATACTGTGTGGGTTTTTTGTTCTTGTTTTTTAAAGCTGATTAGAGAGGGCACAGGGAAAGGGGCGGAAAGAGAGGGAGAATCTCAGGCTCTGTGCTGTTAGTGCAGACCCTGATGTGGGGCTCGAACTCACGAAACTAGGAGATCATGACCAGAGCTGAAATGAGGAATGGGACATGTAACCAGCTGAGCCACCCAGGTGCCCCAAGCATCTGACTCTGACTCTTGATCTCAGTTCAGGTCTGGATCTCAGGTTCATGAATTCAAGCCTGCATTGGGCTCCCCACTGGGCCTAAAACCTACTTAAAAAAAATAAAGTTTTAAGGAGGGAAGAGTGAGTGTTATACAAGATTGGGCAGTACACTGGATTTGAAAGCTGATGGTTCACTTTGCAAGACTTTTGCAAGTAAGTTATTAAACCATTGGTAGCTTGAAATCCACTAAGGAGGACTGTTTACACCATGGAAGTTAGCAAAATGCTACAGATCATTCACCCTTCCTGCCTCCTAGATGGTTGTTAAACATTTGCAACATACCACTCTGTTCATCAAATATATACATATACTATATGTGTGTGTCTATATTTTTATTTATTTGTAAGCAATCTCTACATCCAATGTAGAACTTTAACTCACAACTTCAAGATCAAGAGCCACGTGTTCCATTGACTGACCCAGACACTTGCCCCATATACATATATTTTATATAATACACATTCATATATATAATTTGAAAGATTATTCTGGCTGTATCATGGAGAGTGGATTGGAGAGGGCAAAATGGAAGATGTTATAATACTGTAGGCAAGAAATTAGGATGTCAGAGGAAGGAGATGAAGAAGTCAACATAGAAGCTTTTGCCTCAAAACATATGGCTTAAACCAACAGCCATTTGTTTAGCTTGAAATTCTTGGTAGTTGTCTTGGTTTGTGCCAGACTCAACAGAGTTTGATTGGGCTTGCTGTGTGTTCATTTGCTTGTGTGTCTGTGGTCATTTAGCAGGGCAGTTAGGGGCTGAATGACCAGGATGGCTCCTCGTAGATGGCTGAGATGGTTGGCTTTGGCTGAGCGACAGTAAGGTAGCTGGACTCATTCACATGTTGACAGTGTTAAAAGGATGGCAGGAAGGTAAGTCCCAGGGTGCAAGTCCCACTCAAATGTTTGCTAATGTCCCACTAGCCAAAGTAAGTCCTAGATATCGATCCTTGATTCAGGGGTAGAAACAGACCTCTCTTACTGGGAGAAGCTTCAGAGTCCATTGCAAAGGCATAGATAAAAGAAGGGGGGGGCATCTGTGGCCAATATTGCAGTCCATCATGATGGATTTAGGAGATAGTTGAGAAGTAGTATTGTCAGGTCTGCTGGTGACCAAGTGTGGAAGGTAAGGGACAAGAATGAGCATGATTAGCTTGTGTGTGCATTGTGATCTCCCTACCAGAATATACACATGTGACAGAGAGTTCATGAAGTATAAGAAATGATTGCCCAATACCATGGACAACTTATCTGTGGTCCAGTTAAGTAAACTTATTCTTCTGTCAATTTTTGCCACCTGACTGAGTTTGACTAAATCACAGCACCAATTTGCCGTACAAGGAATAGTATTCTGTGTTCTTCATTTCCTTCCAAATAAACGTTGCGCAAAACTTCCCTGTTTCAGAAAGTACCCCCCTGAAAAATAGAATCTGCAGACCCTGGTTCTTTCTGCCATGATGCATTTGATAGTCTTGTATGTTGAGACCTCACTATTTGGCCTCAGCCCTTGAAGTGTGTATGCACATTGGTAAAAATGGTTTGTAATTCTACTGACAATACACAGTGTTGTGATGTCTCTTGTTACTGTCAGATTCATCCAGTGAATGGAGTAGAAAAGATTGTGTGCTCTGTGGGGATGGGGACCAGGTCTTTGTTGCTCAGTGTTATATCCCTGGTGTTAGAACAGCGTCTGATGCACAGTAGGCATCAAATACCTATTGTTGAAAAAGGGAGCCTTTGGAATTTATTTTGTAGTTTGTGGACTGACATGTGTGTCTTTATTCTCTAAAATAGAGATGCAAAAGCACATCAGAAAACCAGCTTCCACTGTAAGTTCTCCACCTTCAGCTCCTTGCTGTAATTCCTCCGTAACCTCCACATCCAAAGAACTCCTTCTGCCAGAAAAGTGGGTTTATGCTTTTTCTTTCTGTTACCTGTAGTTGTTGAGCTAATCACTCTGAATACCCAAGTATGTGTTTAAATGCTAGTAAAGCAATTACAGCGCTATAAATTTAAGGTTTCGAAATTAATGGTGATTTTGCTAGTGAAGCATAAACATGATTCAAAAGCAAAGGCTTAGTTGAGGCTTTATAATTCATTGAGTATGTTTTTTTTCCAACTGTATCTGCCCTTAATTCTGCAATAACTGTATGGTTTTTCATCTTTGTGTTTTGATGGAGCCCATTTCAACTACTCTTTGCCTTAGTGTTGTTAAGTGGGTGATTATTAATAATAATAAAGGAAATCAGAATTGCTGGGTCACATTCATTGATGGGGTCTTATCATGCTTTCTGAGGTGTGGAGTGTATGTACCACCGGGCCCTCTGCCTGCCATGATTGACAGATACTCTATGTGCTGATATTTGCGGAGAGACCTAAGCTATTTACTATTGAGATCAATACTTAGTGTACTTAGTGTGGCATTTTGAAAGAAGTGGAAGGGAAGGAGGGAGCCAAGGAAAATTGAAAGAAATGATCCGGAAGGGTTAATGAAGTTGGAGAGCAGACCTGTGGTCATCTTGGCAGGGGGGAGAAGAGAAATCATCTGAAGACATGAGCTGTCCCTGTTACTTTTAATTAATTGACAGAGAGGGTCTTTAAAGTCATTTTTGGTTACACTGTGTTAACAGCATATATTTAACATGAGTCAAATATACCCATTTTTAGATATTCTGGCTTTTAAAATGACCAAGAAGAGGTGAAAACAGCCAGGGCATAAAACCAATGGCCCCTGTTCGTGTTTAGTTTTCCAGGAAGGGGTAAATAGAGGGAAAACAAAATGAAGCAAATTAATTCCCTTAGCTTATATTCAAGGCCAGTGACTCCTTACAACACGAGTTCCATATTCTCATAGGTGGCAAAATAAATCACCACAGGCCTACCAAAGCTTGGTAAAAGATACTAGAATTTTTAAGAAAGCCTTGTATTCCAAAGAGAAGAGTTTGAAAAAAGAGGGCGTTGCACAGGTCAGGATCCTAGCAGCTCCTCGGGGAATGAAAGGTGTTTATGTCCCATTGATTCTGACAACCTGCTCACTTTTAAATGAGTCATTGGGGAGAGGGTGTAAAGTGAAGCAGCTTTGCAATTCCAGTGTCCTGACACATTTTTTGATTATGCCATTAAACACAGTAAGGCTACATCTTGAGTTATTTTATAGATCTGCAGGTAAAGAGATGGCGTTTTCTGAATTTCTCTTTATCTGATTTGGAATCCCTCTTTATGTACCTACGTTTGATTCATTGTTACGAGAGTGAATTAAACTTGCATGCGTGATGCAGTTTTTAAAATCCACCACTCAAGCTCAGCAGTAAAAATGGCAGCTCCTTTTTTTTAAAGAACTGGCTGAAAGTCTCCTTCCTTTTGCAAAAGATTGTAATTGTTACTCTCCATGAAGTTCAGCTGTTACAGGAGAGAGCATTGGGTTATGCTAAATGTTTTTAGTGTTCTCTTGCTCAAATATAAGCTCAAAATTAAAATGCCATTTTGGTCATTTAGCTTTATGACTGATCATTGGATAAGTGGCAGTTGGATTTCCGAATTGGGCTGCCTAGCTACCAGCCACCAAATAGGATTGCTTATCTGAAATAGTTTGCTGCAAAACCAAACCCTGAAATGAATGACAAGCAAGCAATTAAAACAGAGGGTGTTTTCCAGTAGACTGATGATCATCTCTATGTGGCTATTGGCCCTGTGTTCCCTTAATTACACAATCCGCTTAGTGGGATTTAAAAATAATACTCCATTCTTTTTCCTTTCCTTCTTACTTTTTTTTTTTTTTTTAGTAAATTTCGGGATAATGCCCGTGGACTGTCTTCTTTTTCTGAATTGAATCAGACAATCTCATCTGCAGATCCATCTCCCAGTGTAGGATTTGAATAAGTTGGTTTCCAGCTCCCTGAAATCAGAGAGCGATAAACTGCCTGTATTTGCCTGCCAAAGTTGAGATGCTTTGCGGAGTCAAGAATAACAGCAGCAGAAATACAGGGAGAATGTAATCCCCCTATTAAGAGACAGTATAACACGTTGATCTCCCCGAAGCAATAGTGCAGCTGTACAGGGATAATGAAGAGAATGAGGAGGCTTTTTACCTGTGTGTAGATGGCCATCAATTTAATAGAAATACGGAAATATCAGACTCATGTTAGTGTTTGAGATTCTGCTTCAATTTGAGAGGAAAGGTTGAGTTTCGTTAGGAATAGAAGCAAAGTTGTAGTCATCCTCAGAATACATATTGTGCATAGTTAATTGGCATTCTTTTAATCTGGTTTATTTGAACACACCTAGGATGGAAATTATTACCTGTGCAAAGAAGAATAATTACAAAATGACAGGGGCAACTTTAGACTAATTTTGTAACCCAGAAGATTTTTTAATCAGCTGAAATGGGGCAAGAGACAGCGGTAAATCAATCTGATTGTTTTCCTGAAAATTTGAAAGCTTTGAGGAGATTATCTTCAGGGTAGAAGGGCATTATAATTTGAATTTGAAATAAAAAATACTATCCAAGTGTTAGAAAAAGTCCTTCATTCTGTTGTCTATTGTACAAGTTTACAACCTTTGCTCCATGCTAGGACCACCTGGTGAGCTTTTTAAAAATGTTGATGTACAGGCCATTTACCAGAGCATGAAATTAGGATGTGTGCCATCAACTTTGAAATTTTAATTCTTTTTCTTACAAAAATTCAAATCATTGATTGAAAAGATGATTGTTGGTGGGTGAGTCCATATATGTAATCATAGCTAATGTTCTCAATCAAAAAATAGAACTAAGATTAATAATTGATGATTTCCCTCCACTAACGAGTTAACCTTCATAAGTACTATTTAATAATGTGGTATCAGTCCAGCATTTCATTTTATGAGAGAAATGAGCTTGCAAGGATAAATATTGATGGCATGTTTCTAAGAAATATTAAGATTGTTTAATAACTCCAGAAAATTTAGACAACTAGTGAAATCCACTGGTAGGTTGTTAAGTATTGAAAGCACTATGACTTTTCTGCCAGTTGCAGGGTTTTGTTAGAATCTTCAGTCTCTGCCTTGAGATACAGGATTGACAGGAGGGATTGTAGGCTGATGGCTTATGGGCCATGTTTGGCTCAAATAGGTGCTGTGTTCAGCCTGCACAGTGTTTCAGTGTCTGAAAATATACACATCAGAATCTTCACTCCTTGTTTCCAACAAAAGTTTAGTATATGTAGAGCTGACAAGCGGCTGCTACCCCAGAGACGGGGCTTTCATTTGTTTCTGTGCCTATTTAGGTTGTATGGCTGCTCTTCTCATTTACTTCACAGGCTTTTAAAAAGCCTGAAATCCGTGCATCAGACAAAGCTGTGAGGCAGGGAATGCTTATTTCTTGGATCTTTTTCTAATGGAAACAAACCCTTATCTTTTCTTCTGTTTCTTCTTCTAGGGATCGTACATTCCAAAGAGAAATAGTGTCCTGTGCTGTATTAGTTTCCCAGGACTGCCCTAACAAAGTACCACATACTAGAAGGCTACCAGTAACAGAATTTTTCTCTCTCATAGTTCTAGAGGCTAGAAATCCCAAATCAGCATGTTGATAGGGCCATACTCCTTCTGAAGACTCCAGGGGAGCGTCATTCCTTACCTCTTCCAACTTCTGATAGCCTCAAGTGCCCTTGGATAATTGTAGCACTGCAGTCACAGCCTCCATTATTACACTCTGTGTGTCTGTCTTGACTTGGCATTTTCCTCTTCTTGTAAGGACACAGGTCATTTAGATTAGACTTCATCTTAACTTGATTATATTTGCAAACAAGCTCACATTCTTAGGTACTGACTTCAGTATATCTTTTTGGAGGACACAGCTCAACCTGTAACACTTGGAATGAACAGAGAGCAAGACCAGTGTGACCAGTGGTCCTTGGGCCATGTATAGTCAGGTCTTTGAGTGGAGCACTTTTTTTGGACCCTGTGGCCTAAGATCAATCCATAGTACTGAGGTGCCTTCAGCCACATGACCTTGTTTTACCATGTTCCTTTCTCTCTGACTTGTATGTCTCTGATAAGAGGCTTCATCTGTTACACACCTGCCTTATCTGCCTACTAAGCCAATACACACATTGAGGGTGCCCATAAAGTCTTAAAAAGTATATCAGCATGTTTGTTGGAAGTGGGCATTGGTGCCAGAGCTAAAATTTGCCAGAGTAGGGTTCCTGAGTCTTGCTTTCTTACTTTCTTAATGCTAAGCTTGTATAAATTGTGAGAGAGATCCTTTAAAGTTTTTGCTGCTTTTCGCTTATACTCTCTCCACTTTGCCCTAAGTTTGCAGATCCAGTGGTTATAGCCATTTTACTTTATTATTGTGGCATTGGAACAGATTGTACCCTGGTTGTGATGCTTCTGGACTCATGTCTAATTTAAGGTCATTTGCACCAGGGGATTCTGGGAATTTCCATTGCCATAATGATTGAGACACTGAACTCCCATCTCACAGTTGACTGTGTAATGCATGTCACCTGAGTATACTGAGCATGGTCTTTTCCCTCAGTATATGAAGGGTTCTTACTGTATTAAACTACAGGTATTCTTCTTTTTATTCAAACCGATAATCTCTGTCTTTGAATTAGTGTGTTTAGGACATTTACATTTAATGTAATGATATATTTGGACCTAAGTCTATCAGTTTGTTATTTGGATTTTTGTTCAATTTTTGTTTTGGGTATGTTGGTACTACTTTATGCTCCTCTGTTCTCCTTTCTTACCTTCTTTTGGGTTGAGTTAATTTTGATACTTCGTTAAGTTATATAACCAAAAAGACCATAGATATCTCTTTGTATTATTTTCTAATGGTTGCTTTAGGGCTTAAAATATACATATCTAATCTTTCACAGCCTACTTCAAAGTTACTATTTGGACACACTGAGCAAAATATAGAAGCCTTCAAACATATAAATCTCCTTATCCTCCTTTCTTTATATTATAGTTGTCAAATGTATCACAGATATGTATATTAAATATTACCAGATAATGTGATAATTTTTGCTCTCAGTAGTCAATATACTTTTTTAAATATAAGAGGAGAAAACTTGATAATATATATCTAGTTAATCACCACTTGTGTTGCTCTTCCTTTATTGATAAAGTTCTAAATTTGTTTCTGAGAGGATTTCTCTTCAGCATGAAAAATATCCTTTAGGATTTCTTTTAGAGCTGTCATACATTGTATTCTCGTTTTAGAGGTGTGAAGTCATCATGGTTTCATTATTACATATGTGTATGTGTTGAGTGTGTGCTTTTTATTTTCTGAGGAGAAACAAAGTTAAATTCAGTCAATGGGTATTTTTTTTCACTGCTAACTACATGCCAGGCACTGTTATTAATCAGACAATTGATTATAGAGCAGTAGACAAAAGAAAAAAATTGCCCTCTTGAGTCTAACATCATATGTGGGAGGAAATAGACAATAAATAAGCAAATAAAGTATGGCAAGGATCAGAGGTGGACGTTTAAATTGGGCGTTCAAGGATGACCTCTCTCAGAAGGGAATGTGGCAGTAGAGACTTGAATCAGGTGAAGGAGCCAGCCCTGATGAAATCTGGGGGAAGAATATTCTAGGCCAGGGAACAGCAAGTGCAGATGTCCTGAATCAGAAGGTGACTGGCATGTTTGATGAGGAGCAAGGTGGCCAGGTGGTGAGAGAGAAGAAATGTAGGCATTCAGTCAGATAGGTGAGGCTGGGATCATAGACAGGCTATATAGTGAAGAGGAGGTGGGAAAAAAGATCTATCTGTTATACCATAGCATGAAATTTACATACAGAAAGTTTATTTTTAAATTTTTATGCTTCTGGGACTATACCAGGGGTCAAAAAACTTAAACGCCTAAGACTTGTTTCTAATTGAAATATGCAAATATAGGCCTAGTATTGCAGTCTTCCAATTTTTTGTCAGGCAAGCTGGAGATAGACCATTGAGTTAAATCTCTTGATTTTTAAATATTGACAACTAAGAAATTAAATTCTTTTAGGATCCCTGAGCCAAACACAACACCTGTGGGCTGGAATCACTTTACAGGTTGCCAGATTTTGAGCACTGGCCTAGAAGCTTTATCAACAACAAGCAGCTCCATTCCATCCCTCTTTAAGGACAGTAGTCTGTGCACAGATTGCTTTAAATTTGATTTGTGTTCCTATGCCCTCTTTTAATTTAATGTTGTAGTCAAGGACTATGTGTCATAGTGAATAGCTCAGTGAAAAATATTTCCTTTGCAGGTATTTCTGCTTGTAGTACACATTAGATGTGACCTGTTAGGGTAAGTCATGGGGATCTGGTTTGTAAAGGGCTCAAGGACGAGAACCATGATGCCAGTGGGTATCCTCCACCTTCCGCCCTTCTTTCTTCTTTACATGGCAGACTTTGGACATTCATCTGACTTTATTGCCTGAGAGGTTTATTGTACTTAGCACAGCTTTCTCCACAGCCCGGTGAGATAATTATGATTGTTATCTTCTCCTTATCTTCCCCCTCTCTCCTTTTTATGAGATGAAAACCTCTGGTATAAATATGTGACAGCCAGGGCATGCGCTTTTTCTTCTTCTCGGCCTAATGGATGAACAGCTGGGAGTTAATGAGCTTTTAATAGTGAGTGTAGGGGGTTAGTTTGTTGCAATTTCAGTCTCTGCTGAATACTCTGAGGTCTCGTTGTTTTTCTATTTCCTCTTAACATTAGCTTTATTGATACCTGCAAACACCTGTTTAAAATTCACTCCGCATGGAGGGAACATATTTCTCTTTGGATCACCTTGGCCTCGACTGACTCTCTTTTAATTATGAGGCTCCTGTGGAACTTCGGGTGATGTTTTTATTTTCATTTTTAAGGACCTCAAAAATGTTAGAGATTAAATTTTTATTTAGCATAGAAATTTTTAAAAGCCTTTTGTATGAGTATTTGTATGTTTTCCTTGACCCTTTTAATTTTTCTCCTCTGTCCTTAAAGGCAAAACAATACAAAATCCTTCTTCCACTAATACATTTTATAGATATTTTCTTAGCACTTATTTCTCATCTATCTTTTGACCTTGTTAAATTTTCTCAGATCTATCTCATGTAAATCCTGGGCTATAAAATGATTACCTCTAGCTAAAAAAAAATCATGATTAGCAATAATAGATGACTTTTATGCAGTTTATGCAACATTCTCTAAAGGTTACAAATCACCGCCATGCATCTGTATTTCCTCATTAGGTTTTCACAATTACCTTCTGAATGAGCTGGACACGACGTATTACCATTTTGCAAAGTAGAAAACCAATGTAGAGTATGTTATTAGTCAAGGTTAAGTGGTTATAAAAGTTAATACATGTGCATGGTAAAATTTGAAACAGTGTAAAGGATGTACGAAAGTTTTTCTACCTAGAGGTAACCAGAGTTAACCATTTTCTTGTGTTTCTTACAGTTACTTTTTATGCATGTATACACTTGTGCCTACTTTTTTTTTGGACACAGGAGGAGAATGCTCTTC
Organism: Helogale parvula; assembly: GCA_004023845.1. Classification (NCBI taxonomy): domain Eukaryota; kingdom Metazoa; phylum Chordata; class Mammalia; order Carnivora; family Herpestidae; genus Helogale; species Helogale parvula. Next base: position 142,193 of record PJEM01001969.1, read on the forward strand.
ATACTGTCCTAAAACTTGACTTACTTATTTAATTGTGGAAATTGAACCTGTGGCATAGTAGTACATGCAGATCTCTTTCCTAAATTGTGCGGACTTAGCATAGTTTGCTTAACTAGTCCCCTACTGAGAGACTTTTAGTTTGTTTACGCTTTCTGGTACTGAAGAGCCTAATGCATGAATCTGTGTAGATTTTACAAATATTTCTGTACCCAGACACACACAAATCCCTAGAATTAGAATTGCTGAATTATTGGGTATGTGCATTCAAAATTTTGATGGATATTTCTAAAAGTGCCGAATACATCGTTGTAATATTTACACAACATAACAATTTACACAAAAGAGTGTGCTGTCCCTCACAGTGGCTCTAATTATTTAAATCCCAAAACCTTTTAAATTGCTGGTCTTCATTGGTTTAATTTACACATTTAAAAATTTAAAAATGATGAGTGAGGTTGAACCTCTTTTCATATGGTTATAAGCAATTTGTATTTTATTTCTAATTATTGTCTATTTGTGATTCTTTGGATATTCAGTCATCTTTTCTTACTGATTGTAAGCATTTTTGACATATTGAAGAACATAGCTCCGTCTATCCTGTTACAAGTATTTTAATGTAAATTATCATTTGTGTTTTGACCTTATTTTCATTATTGCAAGAGCAAATAGGATCATTATAAGAATAAACTTGGGAAAATCCAAAAAGCAAAACAAAGAAAATTAAAGTCTCCCTAATCTTGTTCTTTAGTGACAACCACTTTTGCTGTCTTTGGTATTTGTTCTTGCCAGCTTTTTGTGTGTGTGTGTGTACGAGTGAGAGAGAGGAGGAGGAAGAGGGAGAGAAAGAACTGTTTTTCAAAGTTTATTTTATCTTGCAAATTCTAGAATGACCTGGGGTGTCAGAAAACTAGGTGGGAAGCTCTGAAACAGATCCATGGGTGCTGGAGCTCCTAAGCTGGATAGAACTTTTTTGTCAATGTTTGTCTGATTCTGATGCTGTCCGCCTTTGTTTTGGTTTCTTACTAGGGATGTAATTACTATATTTGAGGACCAATTACAGTGTTACATATGCTGCATTTTTAAAAAGGCACATTGGAGGTTTTCAGGGGGAGGGACCAACATCACAGAGCAGCATGGAAATTCTCTGCTTCTTATGTCCCTGAAATGCAGCTAGATCAGCACTAAACCATTCTGCACACCTAGAAAAAGTGATCTGAGGACTAACAGAACAATTTGCCTAACTTGAGCCATACAGCTCAGCAGGTATGCAGTGTGGAGAGGTGAACTGGGGGAGTGAGAGCCATGGAGGGTAGGGAGCTGTTTTAGTTTGCAGAGCGAGGAGGGAGACGGGGGCGGGGGGGGGGTGTACAGCAAAAGCATTCCTTCAGAAAGCACCCGGAGAGGCAGAGGGGAAACACCTACAAGGAACTGAACGAGAAAGGAGAGGGTTTTAGTACCATTAGGGTTCTATAAACAGGGAGCACAGAGCTGGAAACTCTGCAGCTCAAGACCTGGCAGTGCTCTGGTGGGAAGGACAAATCCCCAAAAGCAGACAGGGCAGTCTGAGGGGTCCTCGGGCCACATGGGGAGAGGCGGTTCCCCTGCTGAGAGGACATTTGGTAGAGGCCATGAAGGCTTCCCATAGGCAGAGGTCCCAGCAGACCCCGGATTACAGCCACGTTTGCTGGTGTTGGAACAAGGATGGTAGTGTGTGGGAAAGCCTGGCACCAGATGCGTGTTGTGGTTTACCATTGTCCCTGAACTGCTGCTGGTACATGATCATGCAAAATTTTTCTGGGGAAGGCTCGCACCTGGCCACAGTCTCCAGGCTTCTGCAGCAGCACGGTTGTGTGAGTCTTCCCAGGGGTGGGCTGGCACCTGGCCATTGCTTGGGGGAGACCCTCCCCCAGAGGGTTGGAGTAGGTTCAAGCTGCAGGGCCCTTAGAATTGAGGAGTCTGGATATATGAGTTAAAATTTGGGAGGGAGGTGCCACTTAGCAGACTGATGGCTTGGTCTCAGACAATGTAGAAGTGGGGAGTGGATGGAATCTGGAGATGAAGGGTGATTGATTGTTGGTAAGAGCACAGAGTTCTGATGCTAGAGACCGGGAAGCTGCGTGATGCCATTTTCACCTATCTAGTGCTCAAGCGCCACACCAGTTACCTAAGGAGCGCCACCTAGTGGAGACCAGAGCAGTTACACCAAGCTCTGGCCAACTATGCCAGCCAAGCCCTGGAGGACCACCATAAGTCTCTCCCCCTGCTTAGTGTATGGACCATAAAGTGCCTTATTGTTTGACTTCTAGGGGAAACTGGATGTAATTTCATTCAAATTTCATTGGTCCTTCTATTCCTTTTTTTCCTTATTCTTGGGTACAAAAAGAAAAAAGTTATTTTTATTTTCCATTTTTATAAAAAGGATTTTTAACTTCTTCCTACTATATTATTTTTGTCAATTTTATGGTCTATTTTTTCTTTTTTCATTTCATTTGTTTCTATTTTACTGTATACATTTTTTAAGTTTCTAAATGTTTCCTTTTTCCCTTTATTACATTTCTTTCCCTTCTCTATTCTATCAACCTTCTTTCAACAACCAGACCAAAACACACCTAGGATATAGCTTCCTTTGTTTGATTTTTTGGTGTGTTTTTAATTTTTAAAATATAGTTGTTTATTTTATTAATTTTTTTCTTCCTCCAAAATGACTAAACAAAGAAACTCACCCCCCAAAATAGGAAGAAATAACAGCCAGCGACTTAATCAACAGAGATATAAGCAAGAAGTCTGAAACAGAATTTTTAGATAAAGAATTTGGATTAGAATCATGCTAATAATACTAGCTGGGGTTGAAAAAACATCTCCCTTTCTGTGGGAATAAAATAAGTAAAATCTAGTCAAGACAAAATTAAAAATGTAATGAACTGAGATGCAATCTCAAGCGAACACCACAGTGGCAAGGATAGATGAAGCAGACCAGCAAATCAGCGATACAGAAGACAGACTTATGGAGGATAATGAAGCACACACACACAAAAGAGGGAAACTAAGGCAAAACAGCCTGATATAAGAATTAGAGGACTCAGTGACTCATTAAAAAAGACTAATAGCCAAATCATAGGGGTTTCAGAAGATGAAGAGAGAGAAAAAGGGGTAGAAGATTTATGTGAGCAAATCATAATGGGAAACCTTGCCTCACCTGGGGAAAGAAACATGCTTCAAAATCCCCAAAGCACAAGCTCTTGTTAGATTGAAAAAAAACTGACCATTAGCAAATATAGTCAAATTCACAAAATACATAGACAAGGAAAGAATTCTGAAAGCAACAAGGGAAAGAGATACTTAACCTACAAGGGAAGACAGGTCAGGTTTGTAGCAGACCAATCCACAGAAGCTTGGCAGGCCAGAAAGAAGTGGCAGGATATAGTCAACATGCTGAATCAGGAAAATACACAGCCAAGAATTCTTTATCTATTAAGGCTGTCATTCAAAGTAGAAGGAGAGATAAAGAGTTTTACAGACAAATAAAAACTAAAGAAGTTTGTAACAACCAGCTCTGCAAGGAAGTTTAAGGGAGACTCCTGAGGGGAGAAAAAACAAAACAAAATAAGAAAGACCAAAAGCAACAAAGACTAGAGAGACCAGAGAACACTACCAGAAACCCCAACTCTACGGACAACACAATGGCAATAAATTTATTTCTTTCAGTATTCACTCTAAATGTCATTGAACTGAATGCTCCAATCAAAAGACATAGGGTAACAGAATGGATACGAAAACAGGATCCATCTATATTCTGTTTATAAGAGACCCATTTTAGACACAAAGACACCTTCAGATTGAAAGTATGGGGATGGAGAACAATCAGTCATGCTAATAGTTGCCAAAAGAAAGCCAGAGTACCCATACTTATATCAAACAATCAAGATTTTAAAATAGACTGTGACAAGAGATGAAGAAGCATATTATATCATAATTAAGGGGTGTAGCCACTTTTTATGCTCCCAATGTAAAAGCGTTCAAATATATAAGTCAATTAATTATGAACATAAACTCAATTGACAATAATACCATAATAGTAGGGAGCTTCAACACCCCACTTACATCAGTGGATAAATCATTTAAACAGAAAATCAACAAGGAAACTATGGCTTTGAATGACACATTGGACCAGATGGACTTCACAAATATATTTAGAAAATTTCATCCTAAAGCAGCAGAATACACATTTTTCTTGAGTGCATATAGAACAGATCACATACTGGGACACACATCAGCCTTCGACAAGTACAAAAAGATTGAGATCATACCGTGCATATTTTCATTCCATAACACCATGAAATTCGAAATCAACTATGAAAAAATTTGGAAAGATAACAAACACTTGGAGAGTAAAGATCATCCTACTAAAGAATGAATGGGTTAACTAAGAAGTTGAAGACAAAATTAAAAAGTACATGGAAGCCAATGAAAATAAACCTCTGGGATGCAGCAAAGGTGATCATTAGAGGGAAGACTATAGCAACCCAGGTCTTCTTAAAAAAGGAAGAAAGGTCTCAGATACACAACCTAACCATACACCTTAAAGAGCTGGAAAGAGAACAGCAAAAAGAACCCAAAACCAGCAGAAGATAGGAAATAATAAAGATTAGAGTGGAAATCAATGTTTTTGAAATAATATAAAATAGAACAGATCAATGAAAGCAGGAGCTGGTTCTTTGAAAGAATTACTAAACTCCTATCCAGTTGGATCAAACTGAAAAAGGAAAGGACTCAAATAAGTAATGAAAGAGGAGAGATGACAACCAGCACTGCAGAAATAGAAACAATAGTAAGAGAATATTATGAGGAATTATATTCTAATAAATTGGACAATCTGGAAGAAATGGACAAATTCCTAGAAACATATAAACGACCAAAACTGAAAGAAGAAGAAATAGAAAGTTTGAACAGACCCATAAACAGTAAAGAAATTGAATCACTAAGCAAAAATCTCCCATAAAACAAGATTCCAGGTCAGGACGACTTTCCAGGGGGAATTCTACCAAATATTTAAAGGATATTTAACACTTGGTCTTTTGAAGCTATTCCAAGAAAAGAAAAAGAAAAAGAAATGGAAGGAATCTTCCAAACTCATTCTATGAAGTGAGCATTACTTTGGTTCTAAAATGATACAAAGACCCCACTAAAAAGGAGAACTGCAAGCCAATTTCCCTGATGAACATGGGTGCAAAAATTCTCAACAAGATAGTCAATCGGATCCAACAATACATTAGAAGAATTATTCACCATGATTAAGTGGTATTTATACCTGGGGTGCAGGGCTGGTTCAGTATCTGAAATCAATCAGCATGATATATCACATTAATAAAAGAAAGGACAAGAACCACATGATCCTCTCCATAGATGCAGAGAAAGCATTTGACAAAATACAGCATCCTTTCTTGATAGAATCTCTCAAGGAAATAGGAATAGAAGGCTCATACCTCAAGATCATAAAAGCTATATATGAGACACCCACTACTAATATCATCCTCAATGGGGAAATACTAAGATCTTTCCCCCTATGGTCAGGAATACAATAGGATGTCTGCTCTTGCCACTTATTCAACATAGTATTGGAGGCCCTAGCCCCAGCAATCAGACAACACAAAGGAATAAAAGGCATCCAGATCAGCCAGGAGGAAGTCAAACTTTCACTCTTTATAGATGACATGATACTCAATATGGAAAACCCAAAAGATTCCACCAAGAAACTTAGAACTGCTCCATGGATTCAGCAAAGTGACAGGATATAAAAATCAATGCACAGAAATCGGTTGCATTTCTATACACCAATAATGAAGCAAGAGAAAGAGAACTCAAGGAATCGATCCCATTTACAACTGCACCAAAAATCATAAAATGCCGAGGAATAAACCTAACCAAAGAGGTGAAAAATCTATACATTGAAAACTGTAGAAAGCTTATGAAAGAAATTGAAGAAGACACAGAAAAATGAAAAAATATTCCATGCTCATGGATTGGAAGAACAAATATTGTTAAAATGTCAATAGTACCCGAAGTAATCTACATATTTAATGCAATCCCTATCAAAACGACACCAGCATTCTTCACAGAACTAGAGCAAACAATCCTAAAAATTGTATGGAATCAGAAAAGACTCTGAATAGTCAAAGCAATCTTGAAAAAGAAAACCAGAGCTGGAGGCATCACAATCCCAGACTTCAAGCTGTATTACAAAGCCGTAATCATCAGGACATATGGTACTGGCACAAAAACAGACACTCAGATCAATGGAACAGAATAGAGGACCCAAATGGACCCACAAACGTATGACCAACTATCTTTGAGAAAGCAGGAAAGAATATCCAATGGAATAAAGACAGTCTTTTCAGCAAACGGTGCTGGGAAGACTGGACAGCAACACACATGAACATGGAAAAATGAACATGGACCACTTTCTTAGACCACACACAAAAATATACTCAATGTGGATAAGAGACCTAAACGTAAGACAGGAAGCCATCAAAATCATAGAGGCAGGCAAAAACCTCTTTGACCTTGGCTGCAGCAACTTCTTCCTCAACATGTCTAGGGAGGCAAGGGAAACAAAAACAAATATGAACTATTGAGACCTCATCAAGATATAAAGCTTCTGCACTGTGAAGAATCAGCAAAACTAAAAGGCAACCCATGGAATGAGAAAATATATTTACATATGATATATCAGACAATGGGTTAGTATCTAAAACCTGAACTTATCAAACTCAACACCCCCAAACCCCCAAGTAATCCAGTGAAGTAATGGACAAAAGACATGAGTAGACACTTTTCCAAAGAAGACATCCAGATGGCTAACAGACCCATGAAAAAATACTCAACAACACTCATCATCAGAGAAATATAAATCAAAGCCACAATGTGATACCACCTCACACCCATCAGAATGGTAAAATTAACAACTCAGGGAGCTACAGATTTTGGTGAGGATGTGGAGAAGGGGGAACTCTTTAGCACTGCTGGTGGCAATGCAAACCGGTGCAGCCACTCCGGAAAACAGTTTGGAGTTTCCTCAAAAAATTAAAAATAGAACTACCCTATGACTTAGCAATTGCACTACTAGGTATTTATCCAAAGGATACAGATGTGTTGTTTCGATGGGACACATGCATTCCAATGTTTATTGCAGTGCTATTGACAATAGCCAACAAAGGGAAAGAGCTCAAATGTCCATCGACAGATAAACGGATACAGAAGATTCAGCACACACACACACACACACACACACACACACACACACACACTCACACACACTGGAGTATTACTCAGCAATGAAAAGTGATGAGATCTTGCCATTTGTAACAACATGGATGGAACTAGAGGGTATTATCATATTATATAACTTCACTCATGTGAGGACTTTAAGATACAAAACAGATGAACATAAGGGAAGGAAACCAAAAATGATATAAAAACAGGGAGAGGGACAAAACAGAAGAGAATCTTAAATACAGAGAACAAACTCAGGTTTGCTGGAGGGTTTGTGGGTGGGGGAATGACTAAATGGACAAAGGACATTAAGGAACACACTTGGGATGAACACTGGGTATTATATGTAGGGGACAAATCACTGTTTTCTTCTCCTGAATAATGATTACAGTATAGGCTAACTAATTTGGATGTAAATTAAATGAAAAAAATTAAAAAACAGCATGTTTTTAAAGACATAATTTACATATGCAAAATCATCCCTTTTGGAATCCTCATGCATTGTTGGTAGGAATACATGTTGGTGCAGTAATTGTAGAACACAGTACAGCAACTTCTCAAAAATAAATAATTGAAATACCACACAACCCATTTATTCTACTTCTAGGTCTTTCCCCAAAGAAAACAACAACACTAAATCAAAAAGATATATGGACTCTTATGTTTGTTGCAGGATTGTTAACAATAGCCAAAGTATGGAAGCACCCCAAGTGTCCCTCAACAGATAAATGGATAAAGAAGGCATGGTTTATACACACAGTGGAATGTTACTCAGCCTTTAAGAAAAATGAAACCTTGATATCGACAACAACAGGGATGGACCTAGAGGGTATTATGCAGTGTGAAAAACGTCAGATAAATAAAAGCAAATGTGGAATATAAGAAACAAAACATAAAAACAACAACGACAACAACAAATAACAAACAGACTCATCAATACAGAGAAGAAAGTGGTGACTGCCAGAGGTGAGGAGGTTGTGGGGATGGTGAAAATAGTTATTTAGAGGATTAAGTGGTACAGACTTCCAGTTATAAAAAGAAATAACTTAGGGGGATGTAATGTATAGCATAGGGAATATAGTCAATAATATTGTGATGAACTTTGGTGACAGTGTAATTTGTAATGTACATAATTGTCCAATGAATATGTTGGACACCTGAAACTAAGATAATATTAGCTATCAACTACCTCAGTAAGAAAAATGACCGCTTTTAAGTGCATCAGTTTGATTAATTTTGATAAATATCAGCACAAACTACAGAAAATTTCCATCATTCCTTAAAGTTGCCTTCGGTGTGTTTGCATTCCACTTAGTCCTTAACGCCCAGCTCCTGGCAACCACTGATCTGACTTCTTTGCTTATAGTTTCTCTGTTTTCTAGATTGACATATAAATACAATGATACGGTATGTTGACTTCTTTCAGTTACCATAGTGCATATGGGAACCCTCCACATTGTTGTATATGTCAGTAATTTGTTCATTTCTACTGTGGGATAATACTCACTTATGTCAATATCCTATTATTTGCTTACCCATTTACCAAGTGATGGACACTGGGATGTTTCTAGCTTTTTATTTTTAAAAAGATGTTATTTAGTTATTTTGAGAGAGAGCGAGAGAGCATGTGTGCCCTCACATGAGCAGGGAAGGGGCAGAGAGAGAGGGGGAGAGAGAATACCAAGCAAGCTCCATACTTAGTGCAGAGCCAGACGTAGACTTGACCTCAGAACCGTAAGATCATGACCTGAGATGAAATCAAGAGTTGGATGTTCAACCAAATGAGCCACCCACGCACCCCAGATGTTTCCAGGTTTGGAACAAAGAAAAAGAAAACTGTTATAACCAGTGATTACATACAAGTCCTTATGGGGAAATAAGTTTTCACTTCCTTTGGGAATTGGGTTACTCGGTGGTATGGTAGTTGCATGGTTAACTTTGTAATAAACTGCAAATTCGCTTATCTAAGTGGCTATATAATTTTGCATTCCCACCAACAGTGCATGAGAATTCCAATTTGTCTGCATTCTCATCAGCATTTGGTTTTGTCACTTTTATGATTATAATTATTTTAATAGGGACCTACTGGCAACTTATTAAAGTTTTAAATTTCGTTTCTCTAGTACATGTTGATGTTGTTGAACGTTTTTGGAGAAGGAGCTAAATATCCATTAACTTGTTTTCTTACTTAGTTGTAAGAGTTCTTTATATTCTGGATATAAGTCTTTTATCATGTGAGTTTTATGAATTGCTTTTCCTAGACCTAGTACTAAGATTTCTTCTTTTTGTAAACCATGTCTTTTTTAAAAAGTTTATTCATGTAGAGAGAGAGAGAGAGCTCGCACATGCAAGTGGGATACGGGCAAAGAGAGAGGGAGAGAGAGAATCCCAAGCAGCTCCACACTAACATTGGGGATCTCAGACCCAGGAACTGTGAGATCATGATCTGAGCCAAAATGAAAAATTAGAAGCTCAGCTGACTGATTCACTCAGGCACTCCTTAAACAGTGTCTTTGAGCAGAAATTATGAATTCTAATGAAGTGGGATTTATCTAATTTTGTTTTCTTGTACTTTTAATGTCTTACACATATCTAAGTATCCCTTGTTAAATCCAAGTTATGACATTTTTTTCTTTGTCTTGTTATACCATGTTATAATTGTCTTATAACATGGTATTGGTTTCAAGTGTACAACAGAATGATTAAATATTTGTGTACACTGCAGTGATCACAGTAAGTTTGGTTTTCTCCAACACCTTATAAAGCTACATAATGTGCAAAACAACATTGCTAACCGTAGTCACCCTGGTGTGCCCTGCAGCCTCATTACACATTCATTTTATGACTGGAAATTTCTACCTCTTGATCGTTTTCCTCCCTTGTTATCCACTACCAAACCCTTTCCCGCTGGCAACCACCACTCTGTTGTTTGCATTCATGAGTTTTGTTCCTTTATTTGTTTTGCTTTTTAGATTCCATATATAGGTGAAATCATATGGTGTTTGTCTTTTTCTGTCTGGCTCATTTCAGTCATCATAATGCCCTTAAAAGTCCATCCTTGTTGTTACAAATGACAAGATTTTGTTCTTTTCTTCTGGCTGAGTAATAATCTGTTGTATATAAACACTACAGTTTCTTTATTCATCTTTTGATGTACACTTCGGTGTCCTTATCTTGGCTATTATAAATAATGCTCCTGCAGTGAACATAGATGTATATATCTGTTCAAATGGACATTTTTCTTTAAATAAATATTCAAAAGTGGAATTGCTGGATCATATGGTAGTTTTGTTTTTCAATTAAAATTTTTTTAATGTTTATTATTTTTTTGAGAGACAGAGAGCAAGATCTGAAGCAGGTTCCAGGCTCTGAGCTGTCAGCACAGAGCCCGATGTGGGGCTTGAAGTCAGGGACTGTGAGATCATGACCTGAGCTGAAGTTGGACTCTTAACCGACTGAGCCGCTCAGGCGCCCCTCTTTTTTTCAGTTTTTGTGGAGTCGCCATGCTGTTTTTCATAACGACTGCACCAGTTTGCGTTCCCACCAACAGTGAACAAGTGTTCGCTTTTCTTCACATTCTTACCAACACTTGTTATTTCTTGTTTTTTTGATCATAGCCATTCTGAGAGGTATAAGGTGGTGTCTCATTATGGTTTTGATTTACATTTCCCTGATGATTAATGATGTTGACTGTCTTTTCACATGCCCGTTGGCCATCTGTATGTCTTTTTTGGAAAAATGTCTATTTAGATTGTCTGCCCATTTTTATTGGGTTGTTTTTTGTGAGTTGTGTGCATTCTTGATGTATTTTAGATATTTAGTGAATATATTGTTTGGAGCTATCTTCTCCTACTTTTCCAAAATACCTTTCTGTTTTGTTGATGGTCTCCTTCACTGTACAAAAGCTTCATAGTTTGATGCAGTCCTATTTCTTTCTGCTGGTATCTTTACCGGAGAAGAAATATTCCAAAAAATACCACTTAGAGGGATGTCAGAGAGATTAGTGCCTGTGTATTCTTCAAAGAGTTTTATGGTTTTACATTTAAGTATTTTACCCATTTTGAGTTTATTTTTGTGTACAGTGTAAGAAAGTGGTGTAGTGTCATTCTTTTGCATGTGGCTGTCCAGTTTTCTGAACACCATTTTTTGAAGAAATTTTCTTTTTCTTTTTTTTAAACTTTTTTTTTTTTAACATTTATTTATTTTTGAGAGACAGAGACAGATCATGAGCAGGGGAGGGGCAGAGAGAGAGGGACACACAGAATCAGAAGCAGGCTCCAGGCTCTGAGCTGTCAGCACAGAACCCGATGCGGGGCTCGAACCTACAAACTGTGAGATCATGACCTGAGCCGAAGTCAGACACTCAACCAACTGAGCCACCCAGGCGCGCTCCAAAATTGTCTTTTTCTACGTTGATTCTTCTTGCCTCCTTTTTCATAGATTAATTGACCACAAAATACGGGTTTATTTCTGGGCTCTCTATTCAGTTCCATTGATCTTTGTAATTGTTTATATGTGAGTACCATACTGTTTTATTTATTTATTTATATTATTATTTTTTTTTACTATAGCTTTGTCGTATAGTTTGAAATCAGGGAGCACAGCTTTGTTCTTTCTCAGGATTGCTTTGGCTTTTCAGGTTCTTTGTGTTTCCATTCAAATTTAGGATTATTTGTTCCACTTCCGTGAAAATGCTTTTGGTATTTTCATAGGGATTACATTGAATCTGTAAATAGCTTTGGGTGACATGAACATTGAACAATATTAATTTTTCCCATCCATGAGCAAAATGCATTTTTATATTTATGTGTGTTATCTTTAATTTCTTTCAATGTGAAATAATTTTTAGAGTACAAGTCTTTCACCTCTGTTAAATAGATTTCTAGGTATTTTGTTCTTTTTTTGTTGCAATTGTAAATGGGATTGTTTTCTTAAAGATTTTGTCTGCTGCTTCATTATTTGTGTATAAAAACAGATTTCCATGTATGAATTTTGTATCCTGCAGCTTGACTGAATTCATTTATTAGTTCTAATAGTTTTTTTCTTTATTTTCTTTGGGAGAGTCTTTATGGTTTTCTACATTGTAGTACAATGCCATCTGCAAATAGTGACAATTTTACTTCTTCTTTATCAATTTGGATGCCTCTGTTTTCCACTTATTTATGTGGCTAGCACTTCCGGTACTGAGTTGGCTATAAGTGGTAAGAGTGGGTGTCCTTGATTTGTTTCCTGATCTTAGAGGAAAAGCTTTCTGCTCTTCCACCTCAAGTGTGATGTTAGCTGTGGGTTTGTCATATATGTCCCTTCTTATGTTGAGGAATGCTCCCTCTAAACCAACTTTGATTTTGTTACCAGGGTAACGCTATTCTTATAAAATGAGTTTGGAATTATTCCTTCTTCTTCAATTTTTGGGAATAACTTGAGGATAGGTATTAAGTTTTTCAGTATTTTGTAGAATTTGCCTGTGAAGTCACCTGACACTGGACTTTTGTTTGTTGGGGAGTTTTTTTGTTATATTACTGATTTAATTTCATTACTAGTAATCTATTCTGATTTTCTCTTTCTTTCTGACTCAGTCTTATAAGGTTGTGTGTATCAAGGAATATAACCATTTCTTCTAGGCTGTCTAATTTGCTGCATAGTAATTGTTCCTGTATACACTAATTATTGACAGTATTGTCTTCTGGCCCTTTGTATTTCTGTTGCATTGGTTAAGATTTTCCTCTTTGATTTCTGATTTTATTTGGGCTCCTTTTCTCTTTTTCTTGATGAGCTGTGCTAAAGGTTTGTTTCGTTTACATTTTCAGAGTACCTGCTCTTACTGTTACTGATCCTTTCTTGTCTTTTTTTAAGTCTCTCTTTCATTTATTTCTCCTCTGATCTTTTTTATCCTTCTAACTTGGGACATTTTTGTCTTTTTCTGTTTTTAAATGTAAAGTTAAATTGTTTATCTGAGATTTTTCTTGTTTCTTAAGGTAGGCCTGTATTGCTATAAACTTTTCTCTTAGAACTGCTTTTGGTCTAGCTCAGTGATTTTGGAACTTTGACTTTCAATTTTCACTTGTCTCAAGATATTTTTTTTTTATTTCCTCTTTAAGGTCTTCATTGACTTACTGGTTGTTTAATAGCATGTTGTTCTGTCTCCACATTTATATTTAATTTTTGCAGCTTTCTTCTCACAGTTGATTTGTAGTTTCATTCCCTTGTGGGAAGAAAAAAATGCCTGGAAGTATTTCAGTCTTTTTGAATTTATTGAGACTTGCTTTATGGCCAAATATGTGATCTATCCTGGAGAATGTGAACAATGTGTATTCTGCCATTTTTGGATGGAATGTTCTGTATATATCTATTAAGTTCAGCTGATCTAATGTGATATTTAAAGTTAAGGTTTCCATATTGATTTTCTGTTTGAATGATTTATTCATTGATGGAAGTAGTGTATTAAAGTCCTGTTCTATTATTGTATTACCATCTGTTTATCCCTTTATTTTTATTAGAATTTGGTTTATGTATTTAGGTGCTTCTATGTTGGATATATAAATACTGACAAATGTTACATACTCTTGTTAAGAGTATCATTTTGTAGTGCCCCTATCATTTTGTAATGCCCTTCATTTTTTTTTTTTGTAACTGTTTCTTTTAAGGTCTGTTTCTTTGAAACAAGTATTATTCCCCAGTTTTGTTTTCATTTCTATTTGCATGATACATCTTTTTCTGACCTTTCAATTTATTAATTTTTTTTAATTTTGAGAGAAGAGTGAAACAAGAGCATGAGTGGGGAGGGTCAGAAAGAGAAGGAGACACAGAATTTGAAACAGGCTCCAGGCTCTGAGCAAGCATTCAGCACAGAGCCGGATGTGGGTCTCGAACCCACCAATCGCGAGATCATGACCTTAGCCAAAGCCAGAAACTTAACCAACTGAGCCACTCAGGTGCCCCCAACCTTTCAATTTCTATCTGTGTCTTTAGGTTTGAAGTTAGTCTCTTGTAGGCAGCACATAGAAGAAAAATTTTTTTTAAATCCATTTAACCACCCTGTGTCTTTTGATTGGAGCATTTATTCCATTAACATTTAAAGTAATAATAGATAGGTATGTATTTTCTGCCATTTTGTTAATTGATTTATGGCTATTATTATAGTTCTTTGTTCCTTTCTTTGTTGTTCTTTGAATGTTTTCTTTAGTGTTTTGTTTAGATTCTTTGCTCCTTTTGTGCTTTTACTGTAAGGTTTTTTTTTTTGTGTGTGGTTACTATTTCTTTTAATGTGCATTTATTGTTGAGAGAAAGAATGAACTTGAGTGGGGAAGGAGCAGAGGGAGAGGGGGACAGAGATTCTGTGCAGAGAGCCGAGAGCCTAATGTTGGGCCTGAACTCATGTACTGTGACTTCATGACCTGAGCCTGAGTCAGATGTTCCACCGACTGAGCCACCCACGTGCTCTGGCTACCCTTAAGTTTACATAAAGTAGCTTATGTATATAACAGTGCCTTTTGAATTAGTAATAACTTAAATTTGAACACAGTGCAAAACTTTACATTTTTATATTGTGATATATTTTACTCTTTATTTTATGTATTCTCCACTAGCTATTTGTTTTAAATGAACTTTACTACTCTTTCCCCTGTGGATATGCTGCCTTCTTTGGTTTGGAGCATATTACTCTGTTTCCTCATTTTGCCTGTCTGTGCTCATCTGTAATATGTTAAAGAGCTGCTTCCCTCAGTCTTGCATAACTCATCTTCTGTAGGAACTATTCCTTGTGGCCCAGAAGAACAGTCTCTCTTCTCCATCAGAGACTGGCACTCTGTGGTGTCTTTCCTGTGAGCTGTGTTGTGCCTGGGCCTGGGCTTCTGTAAGGGGAGGACAGGGCTCTCAGTATTAACTTGCGAATAGTTGCTGTGTGGTTATTGAGTGGTATGAGTTGTGTTAGAGTTCCTTGTCCATTTGGTTGTGGCTCAGTCTCTGTTTGGGGGTCACAGCACTGGGGCACTCCTCTTGCCTGGCTGTGGTTCCTCTGCTGCCTGGGGAGGTCATTAGTTGGGGCACTTGCCCTGCTGGCTGCTTCTTGGTTTATGATGGGCTTGGTGGGGTTCCAGGTACTTCCTGGGACTTGTTTTGTTTTTTTGTTTTTGTTTTTGATTTTTTAAATAGTTTATTGTCAAGTTAGTTTCCATATAACACCCAGTGCTCTTCCCCACAAGTGCCCTCCTCCATGACCATCATCCCCCTTCCCTTTTCCCCCTCCCCCTTCAGCCCTCAGTTTGTTTTCAGTATTCAAGGGTCTCTCATGATTTCCCTCCCTCCCCTTCCCTAACTCTTTCCCCTGCTTCCTCTCCCCATGGTCTTCTGTTAAGATTCTCCTGTTAAACTTATAAGTGAAAAATATGGTATCTATTCTTCTCTGCCTGGCTTAATTCATTTAGAATGACACCCTTGAGGTCCATCCACATTGCCACGAATGGCTAGATTTCATTCTTTCTCATTGCCACGTAGTACTCCATCATATAGATAAACCACATCTTGATCCATTCATCAGTTGATGGACATTTGAACTCTTTCCATGATTTGGCTATTGTTGAAAGTGCTGCTATGAACTTTGGGGTGCATGTGCCCCTATGCGTCAGTTCTTCTGTATCCCTTGGGTAGATCCCTAGCAGTGCTATTGCTGGGTCATAGAGGAATTCTATGGATAGTTTTCTGAGGAACCTCCACACTGTTTTCCAGAGTGGCTGCACCAGTTTACACTCCCACCAACATTGTAGGAGGGTGCCTGTCTCTCCACACCCTCGCCAGCATCTATAGTGTCTTGATTTGTTCATTTTAGCCACTCTGACCAGTGTGAGGTGGTATCTCAGTGTGGCTTTGATTTGTATTTCCCTGATGATGAGTGACACTGAGCATCGTTCATGTGCCTGTTGGCCATCTGGATGTTCTCTTTGGAGAAGTGTCTGTTTATGTCTTCTGCCCATTTCTTCACTGGGGTATTTGTTTTTTGGGTGTGGAGATTGGTGAGTTTCTTGTAGATTTTGGATATTTATTCTTTATCCAATATGTCATTTGCAACTATCTTTTCCCATTCCATCAGTGGCCTATCAGTTTTTTTTTTTTGTTTCCTTTGCCGTGCAGAAGCTTTTTATTTGGATGAGGTTCCAAAAGTTCATTTTTGCTCTTGATTCCTTTGCCTTTGGGGATGTATCAAGTAAGAAATTGCTGTAGTTGAGGTCAAGGAGGCTGTTTCCTGCTTTCCCCTAGGATATTGATGGTTTCCTGTCTCACATTCAGGTCCTTCAGCCATTTTGAGTTTATTTTTGTGTATGGTGTAAGAAAGTGGTCTAGTTTCATTCTTCTGCATGTTGCTGTCCAGTTCTCCCAGCACCACCTGTCAAAGAGGCTGTCTTTTTTCCATCTCTTTCCTGCTTTGTCAAAGATTAATTGGCCATACATTTGTGGGCCCAGTTCTGGGTTCTCTATTCTATTCCATTGGTCTATCTGTCTGTTTTTATGCCAATACCATACTGTCTTGATGATGAAAGCTTTGTAGTAGAGGCTTAAGTCTGAGATTATGATGCCTCCCGTTTTGGTTTTCTTCTTCAATATTACTTTGGCTATTTGGGGTCTTTGGTGTTTCCATACAAATTTTAGGATAGTTTTTTCTAGCTCTGCGAAGAATGCAGAAATGCAGTTATGATTGGGATTGAATTGAATGTGTCAATTGCTTTGGGTAATCATGACATTTTAACAATGTTTATTCTTCCAATCCATGAGCATGGAATGTTTGTCCATTTGTTTGTGTCTTTTTCAATTTCTTTCATAAGTTTTTAAAAATTTTTATTGTACAGGTCTTTTACATTTTTGGTTAGTTTCAATCCCAGGTATTTTATGGTTTTTGGTGCAATTGTGAATGGGATCAGTGTCTTGAATTCTCTTTCTCTTGATTCATTATTGGTGTATAAAAATGCAACTGATTTCTGTACATTGATTTTGTACCCTGCAACTTTGCTGAGTTCATGGATCAGTTCTGGTGGGCTTCTGGTGGAGTCAGTTGGATTTTCCATGTAGATTATCATGTCTTCTGCAAAAAGTGAAAGTTTGACTTCATCTTTGCCAATTCTGATGCCTTTTATTTCCTTTTGTTGTCTGATTGCTGATGCTAGGACTTGCAGCACTATGTTAAACAACAGTGGTGAGACTGGACATCCTTGGCGAGACTGGACATCCTTGATGTGTTCCCGATCTCAGGGGGAAGGCTCTGTTTTTCCCAATTGAGGATGATATTAGCTGTGGGCTTTATATAAATGGCTTTTATGATGGTTAAGTAAGTTTCTTCTATCCTGCCTTTCTCGAGGGTTTTTATTAAGAAAGGATGCTGTATTTTGTCAAATGGTTTTTCTGTACCTATCACCAGGATCATATGGTTTTTATCTTTTTTTTATTAATGTGATGTATCACATTGATGGATTTGTGAATATTTTTACATCCGTATTTATTAAGGATATTGGCCTTTAGTTCTCTTTTTTTTGTTGGGTTTCTGTCTGGTTTGGGGATCAAAGTGATGCTGGCTTCATAAAGTGAGTCTGGATGTTTTCCTTCTATTTCTATTTTTTTTGAATAGCTTGAGAAGAATAGGCATTAGCTCTATCTCTTCCCGTTTGAATTTTGGTAGAGTATGTATATTTAGGAATTTGTCCATTTCTTCTAGGTTGTCCAGTTTATTGGCATATAATTTTTCACAGTATTCTGAGGGATTGGGTGTAATAGATCCATTTTCATTCGTGATTTTGTCTATTTGGTTGTTCTCTCTTTTCTGTCTGAGGAGCCTGGCTAAAGGTTTATCAGTTTTGTTTGTTTTTTTTAATAAACCAAGTCTTGGTTTCATTGATCTGTTCACCTGCTTTTTTGGTCCTATATTGTTTATTTCTGCCCTGTCTTTATTACTTCTCTTCTGTTGGGTTTGGGGTGCTCTTGCTGCTCCCTTTCTAGTTCCTTTAGGTGTTCTGTTAGATTTTGAATTTGTTGTTGTTTTTATAGTTCATTGAAATAGATCTGGATTGCAATATACTTTCCTCTTAGGACTGCCTTTGCTGCATCCCAGAGAGTTTGGATTGTTGTATTTTCATTTTCATTTGTTTCCATATACTTTTTAATTTCTTCTCTAATTGCCTGATTGGCCCAATCATTCTTTCATAGGGTAGTTTTTAACCTCCATGTTTTTGGACATTTTCCAGGCTTTTTCCTGTGATTGATTTCAAGTTTCATAGCATTGTGATCTGAAAATGTGCATGGTATGATCTCAGTTTGTTTACATATATGGAGGGTTGCTTTATGACCCAGTATGTAGTCTATCTTGGAGAATGTGGCATGTGCACTTGGGAAGAAAGTGAATTCACTAGCCTCAGGATGCAGAGTTCTAAATATATCTGTCAAATCCATCTGTTCCATTGTGTCGTTCAGGTCCATTGTTTCTTTAGTGATTTTCTGTCTGGTTGATCTATCTATTGGTATAAGTGGAGTATTAAAATCCCCTGCAATTAACACATTCTTATCGATAAGATTGTTTCTGTTTGTGATAATTGTTTTATGTATTTGGGTGCTCCAAAATTCAGCACATAGATGTTTATAATTGTTAGCTCTTCCTGATGGAGAGATCCTGTAATTATTATATAATGTCCTTTTTCATCTTTTGTTACTGCCTTTACTTTAAGGTCCAGTTTGTCTGATATAAATATGGCTACTCTGGCTTTCTTTTGACTTCCAGTTGCATGATAGAAATTTCTCCATCCCATCTTTCCCTCCTCCCTCTCTCGCTCCCCCCTCCCTTCCTTCCTTCCTTTCATTTTATTAATAGTTTATTACCAAGTTGGTTTCCATATAACACCCAGTGCTCTTCCCCACAAGTGCCCTTCTCTATGACCATCACCCCCTCTTCCACCCTCCTTCTTCAGCCCTAAGTTTGTTCTCAGTATTCAAAGGTCTCTCATGATTTGTCTCACTCCCTGTCCCCAACTCTTTCCCCTCCTTTCCCCTTTCCATGGTCTCCTGTTAGGTTACTCCTGTTAGACCTATGAGTGACAACATATGGTATCTGTCCTTCTCTGCCTTATTTCGCTTAGCCTGACTCCCTCTCGGTCCATTCATTTTGCTACAAATGGCCAGATTTCATTCTTTCTCATTGCCATGTAGTATTCCATTGTATAGATAAACCACATCTTCTTGATCACTTCATCAGTTGATGGACATTTAGGCTCTTTCCATGATTTGGCTATTGTAGAAAGTGCCGCTGTGAACACTGGGGTACATGTGCTCCTATGCATCAGCACTTCTGTATCCCTTGGATAGATCCCCAGCAGTGCTATTGCTGGGTCCTAGGGGAGTTCCACTGATAGTTTTTTGAGGATCCTCCATACTGTTTTCCAGAGTAGCTGCACCAGTTTCCATTCCCAACAGTGTAGGAGGGTGCCCGTGTCTCCACATCCTCACCAGCATCTATAGTCTCCTGATTTGCTCATTTTAGCCACTCTGACTGGTGTGAGGTGGTATGTCAGTGTGGTTTTGATTGGTATTTCCCTGATGATGAGTAATGATGAGCATTGTTTCATGTGCCCGTTGGCCATCTGTCCATCCCCTTACTTTCAATCTGAAGGTGTCTTCTGGTCTAAATGAGTCTCTTGTAGACAGCAATTACAGATGCATTTTTTGAAATCCATTCTGCTATCCTGTGTCGTTTGATTGGAGCATTCAGTCCCTTTATATTCAGTGTTATTATTGAAAAATAGGGTTTAGAGCCATTGTGTTCTCTGTAGTGTTCATGCCTGTAGTGGTGTCTCTGGTACCTCGTATTCGTTGCAACATTTTTCTCATAGAGTTCCTCTTAGGATTTCTTGTAGGGCTGGTTTGGTGGTGATGAATTCTCTCAATTTTTGTTTATTTGGGAAAACCTTTATCTCTCCTATTTTGAATGACAGGCTTGCTGGATAAAGGATTCTTAGCTGCATATTTTTTCTGTTCATCACATTGAAGATTTCCTGCCATTTTTTTCTGGCCTGTCAAGTTTCAGTAGATAGGTCTTTAACCACTCTGATAGGTTTCCCTTTGTATGTTAGGGCCCTTTTTATCCCTAGCTGCTTTCAGAATTCTCCTTATCCTTATATTTTGCCAGTTTCACTATGATATGTCATGCTGGAGGTCGATTCAAGTTACATCTGAAAGGGAGATCTCTTTGCCTCTTTGATTTTAATGTCTATTTTCCTCTCCAGTTTGGGGAAGTTGTGGGGTATAATTTGATCAAGCACCCCTTCAGGACCTTTGTCTTTCTTCTTCTTCACGAATCCCTATGATACGGAAATTGTTCCATTTGATTGTATCACTCAGTTC
Organism: Helogale parvula; assembly: GCA_004023845.1. Classification (NCBI taxonomy): domain Eukaryota; kingdom Metazoa; phylum Chordata; class Mammalia; order Carnivora; family Herpestidae; genus Helogale; species Helogale parvula. Next base: position 162,833 of record PJEM01001969.1, read on the forward strand.
TCGAATTCTCCTTTTGTGCTCCTGTATCCATTTCTCTGTTTCTCAGCTTCCTCTTTGCTATAACTGTGTCTTCTAATTCACCTATTCTCCTCTCTGCCTCTTCAATCCTTGCAGTGGCAGCCTCCATTTTATTATGTACCTCACTTAGAGCATTTTTTAACTTGTCACAGCTATTTTCAAGGTTCCTAGTCTTTGTATCAGTAGCTTCTCTGATGACTTCCATGCTTTTTTTTCGGCCCAGCAATTAATTTTATGATAGTTGTTCTAAATTCTTGCTCAGTTATGTTGCTTATATCTGTTTTTAGCAGTTCTGTGGCTGTGACTTCTTCCTGGAATTTCTTTAGAGGAGAGTTCTTCCATTTCATCATTTTGGCTGGCTTTCTGTCTCTTGTAAGTTTTTTTTTTTTAATTTTTTAATGTTTTATTTATTTTTGATACAGAGAGAGACAGAGCATGAGAGGGGGAGGGGCAGAGAGAGAAGGAGACACAGAATTGGAAGCAGGCTCCAGGCTCCGAGCTAGCTGTCAGCACAGAGCCGGACACGGGGCTCGAACCCACGAATGTGAGATCTGACCTGAGCCGAAGTCGGAGGCTTAACCGACTGAGCCACCCAGGCGCCCCTCTTGTAAGTTTTAAAAGCTCGTTATGCACCCTGCACCTATTAATATTGCTGTATTAAAGGAGGCTCATTGACTGTCCAGGGCCTGTCATTTCAGGAAGTGTTCTTTTAATGGTGTCTCTTGGTTTCTCTTGTTGTACCTTTGGTTATTTTATTTCCCTACTGGTTGTGATATTTGGGACTCTCCACCATGTGTACTTTGGCTTGTTTCTTGAGGTTGCCCTTAAAAGGAAAACAGACAATCACACAGGGAACAAAAGCACGCAAACACAGAGACAAATCAAACGAACAAGCAAACCATAAGGAGATAGATAAAAAAAAGAAAAGAAAACAATAAGAAGTTGGGAGGGACAAAAACAACAAAGGACTAAGGATAGTCTGAAAGCATAAAACTAGCATAGGGGAGAGATAAGAATGAGATATGGGAAAATATATCTGAATGGCAAGAATTGATCTAATCATAGCAATACATCAGTGTTGGTCTTTCCCGAGCTCCAGGGGAGATAAGGAGAAAAAGAAAAAAAAAAAAAGGCAGCTCTCAAGCGCAGATGGTCGTAGTTTGGTGTAGGTCAGTCTCGCCTCCACTGCAGGTCCCACTGGCTACTTGTTGACTCCCCGCGTTGGTGGTTGTGGGGAGAAGAATGGCAGCATCCCAATCCCTTCTCGAACCAAGCGTTGCAAGCCACTCTTTTGGGTTCAATCTCCCTGTGCCACAGGCGGGTCAAGTTGTATTTTCCAAGCCTCGTCTCATTTCCAAATCCTGGTCCACGCACTTTAATGGTACTGCCCGAGATGAGATGTACTCCGACAGGCGGTTGGCTTCCTAGACAGGATCGAATAGGGGATTTGGGGAGTAGTTTCTCCTGGCTCTGCCTGGAATAGGTGCACCAAGCCCAAGGAAAACACACTAGCTAACGGGGACAGATCTCTCTGCCTGTGCCCTGTGGTTATAGATGGGATGATAGGATCTCTCTCCGACTCAGGCCGAGGTTTTTCTCTTCTCTAGATACAGCTCTATGAGCATTTTCAGCCTCTCTTTCTCTTCGCCTCATCTCTCCGTGGCTCTGCACTGGGGGTGGGGTTGGGGCTCCCTCCTCTCCGAGCCTCCAGGCCCCGGCCCATTTTTGTTTTCCCAGTTTGCACTCACTCAGGCACCTATGAGGCTGTCTTCTTTGTGGACTCTGTGTATTTTCCTCCCACTCTTACAGATCAGAGTATTGTGGCTACAGTCCTTCTTAGTTTGATAGATGCGGGTGGGCAAAAATTACAGAGCTCCCCACTTCTCCACGATCTTGGCCCACCTTTTTTGGACTTGTTAAGGGAGGACGGGATTCAAGGTGCTCACCCTTCTGCTTTGGAGCTGATCTCTCTGTGGGATTGGCTCTGCTCAGGGCACTTGCTGAGCCCAGTTGTTGGTTAGCTGCAGTACTGGAATGTCGTGGCCCAGGGCTCTTTTGTGGCTCAGTCTCAGAGCTGGATGAGTGAGGCTTAGGGCACTGCTTGTTCCACGTGTGTCCCCATCCATTGCCTGGGGAGGGTAGGACTGGGACACTTGCCTGCTTGGTTTGGCTTAGCTGCTGATGAGTGGGGAGAGTGGGGCTCAGGGTGCTGGCCCTTCCCAGTTCTGGACGAGGTGGACAGGGCCAGGTTGTTTGCCTGATAAAACTGTGGCTCAGTATTTGCAGGGGTTGGGCAGTGCTGGGGTGTTTTTGCCCAGCCTTTCTGCAACTCTGCACTGTATATGGTGGGCAGGGTGTGAGTACGAAAAGAACACCCTATGGTACTAGCAGTTTAGAAGGAGGACACCAAAAATGGCACCCATCAGCTCTGTCACCAGCAAGTTAGGATGATTTTGCAAAAATAGTGTCAACCCACACTTCCTTCCTAGATGGAGTGTCTGCAGGTTCTTACTTCTCTAATAGCTGCTTTAAAATTAGTAAGTTGTGTTCTCCTTTAATCTTAATACTTTGAAACTTTTATTTTTGCCCTGGAATCAGGGTGAGTGGGTTTGTACATGAGCCTGTTAAGGCTGAGATCTCCATTACCCATAGTTCTGTGATGCTCCTGGTCTTATTCCCCATTAATTTTCAAAGCCAGATATTTTGCGGACTTGACTTTCTGGTGCTGGCCTCCAGAGAGTAGGGTGGGTGGTGTAAATAAGCTGTAAATATGTTGTGTTCATGAGAGGAGGTGAGTTCAGGGTCTTCCTTGCCGACACCTTGAGCCCTCCGTCTATTTTCCTGCTTAAATGTATCATTTTGCTTTATGTATTTTAAACTCTATTGTATATAGTATAATGATGTCTGTATCTTTCTGTTAAGCTGACCTTTTTATTCTAATGAAATGTTCATTTTTACTCATCGTAGTGCATTTTATCTTGAAATATATTCTGTCTACTCCTAGTACAGGTATTTCAGTCTTTTCATGCTTACTTTTGCATAGTATATCTTGTTTCCATTCATTTACTTTTTGCCTTTCTGTTTCAAAAGTGTATATCCTGAAAAAATAAAAAAAAAATTGAAAACATCAAAAAATGTATATCCTGTAGCTAGCATATATTTGCGTTAGGTTTTTATTTTGTCCATTTTGACCATCTCTGCCCTTCAACTGAATTGTATAGTCCATTACTATTCACTTATTTATATGTTTGGATTTAACACTGCTGGTTTATTTCCATATTTATTTTGCTTGCCGCTTCTCTTTTTCTGTCCCTTCATTTTCCCATTCTGCCATTTTGAATAATTTTAGGAATTCTACTTTAATTTTCCTGGTCGATTTTGCCTTCATTTTTGAACATGAATTTCTGGGTTGGCAAGTTTTTCTTTCAATGCTTTAAAACTGTTGCTGCATTGTTTTCTAGGTCATTTTTTTTTTCTTGGTATCTTGTCTGTGTCTCATAATTTGTTATTTAATGCAAGACTGCGTATATAGAAGGGGAAATTGAGATGAATATTATTTATGATAGAAATAGGCCCATCTCTTTTTCCATGAGGCCATGAGTTGAGTCAGTCTAGTCTCTTCATAAGCTGGATTTGTTTTGATGCTGCTCTTGCTCTCAGTGCCCTCAGTCCCACACAGCTTTCCCATCCCTTCAGTAGTGGATTGGTGCTTAGTGTTGGACCCTGTAGAGGTGATCTTTCTCCTTGCTTTTGTCCTTTCCCCCATAGTAGACTGATAGTGCTCTTTTTTCAGTGATGGAAGCAGGGATTTGATTGCTCTTCTCTTCCAGTATCGGTTTTAGGTAACCTTGTGTGTCTGAGTCTCAAGGACAGGGCTTTTTCAATGTTTCTTCTTCTCCTTTCTCCATGGTGGCTGAACTTGCCCTGGTATTTGTAGAGGGAAGGCACTTTGGGAGAGAGCTGGTTTCATACTCATCTCCTCTCTCCCCACCCACCAAAGGCACAACAATTCTCTGTTTATCATTGTAGGATCCCAGGATTGTTCTTGTTCTTACTTCTCTTTAAGCTGCCTACTCTTGGTATTCTCTCAACCCAAAAGTTCATTAAAATTTTAATGAAGTTCTCGACAATTCTTTTAAATGGTTATTTATTTTTGGGTGAGAGAGAGAGCCAGAGGGTAAGTGGGGTAAGGACAGAGAGAGGGAGACAAATAATCTGAAGCAGTCTCCAGGCTCTGAGCTGTCAGCACAAAACTGGATGTGGGGCTCAAACTCAGGAACCATGAGATCATGCCCTGAACTGAAGTTGTTGCTTAACCTACTTAGCCACCCAAGTGCCTCAAACTCTTTCCACAATTTAAATTTACCTGTTGTAATACAATAAAGCACATCTCTGGTGTTTGTCCCTGTTCCCTGGCACAGAGCTTTAAATAAACCTTGAAATTACCTGAGTGTTGTGACTGCCTTTGTTACGCTAATGTGGCCACTCAGGCTGGGTCCCTAAATAGCTTCAGAAGGGGAAGTATGGGATGGCCACCAGAAAGACCCACTGTGATTAGAGGTTAGGAACTTGCTACCTTCTGACTTCTGGGTGGAGGAGGAGAGCTGGAGACTAAGTTTAGTAACATGGCCATTGATTTAATCAGTCATGGCTATGTAATGGTATTTCTGTAAAAACTTTGGACACAAGTTCCGTTGACCAGAAGGTTGGTGAAGAATACATCACTATGCTCGGAGAATGACATGCATTTAATCCAAGGGAAGAGGATATGGGAGCTCTGTGTCCAAGACCCTTCCAGACCTTAGCCTATGTGCATTCTTAACAAAAATGTAAGTTTAGTGTTTTCTAGTGTTCTTTGAGCTGTTCTAGTGACTTACCAAAGCTGATGGGGGTGTAGGAACCCCTGAAAGTGTAGTTGAGGTGGCCAGAAGTGCAGGTAACTTGTCATCTGAAGTGGGAGCAGTCTTGTGGAGGAGGTAACCCTTCATTAGCAAAACTGCAACAATTCCAGGTAGTGTGAGAATTATATTGTAGTATTGCAGTACACCCTACTTCAGGTAGAGACAGAAGATCTGATCTTATAGGGGATAATATGTGCACATTCAGGAGTGACAATGCTGAAATTAGCTGTGACCTTTAGTAGATTCTCTCTTATCTAGGTGATGGAGAGCAGTAGTTGTCTGGTTGACTGGAAAAGTCATTTAGAGAAGAAATTATTTTTTAAAAAAGATAAAACTTGCCTTAAATATTTTATTTCAATGTAGTATCTATAAATGTGCACTCATTTACCAATCATTTGATGTAGTACGAAGGTTATTTCTTTGAGCATGGATCTAATGTTCTGAATTCTATATGGTCTTGTTTCAGTAAAGCTTGCCTATTTGTCACTTGTGAATTTGAGATTCTTTGGAAAAGTAGAATGTGGTGCTGAGACACTTGTGAAGTCTTTAAGTTGACATCTAAAAATTCTTCCTTATTAGTAAAATTGTATTTGGATGTCATCTCTTAATGAGATGAAAATTGAGGAGGATGCCTTCGTTGACACCAGATTTCAAACTCTCCTTTGTTTGGATGTTAATCTAGAAATATTTATTCCTCACACCACAGTGAAATATGGGTTGCATGAAAGTCATTCTTCATAAAATGAGAGGAAGCAAGCCGGGACTGGAGAGCAGGCATATGTTTGTTTCCTTCATAGCACATCCTATATGTTTAGGTAAAATAACAATGTGTGGAAAATTAGCTAGAAACTGATTATCTTAATTGTGAGTGTACCTCTTCAAAATCTTTCCATATATTTTAGAAGTTGGAATTCCCTACTTTGAAAACTGCTGTTTGAGAACTTTGGTTAAGAGAGCTTCTCCCTTATTTACTCCCATTTTTATAGTGCTTTTCTTTTCTTTAATTATAAAATCAATTCTTGTTTATTCCAAAAACTGTCTTCCTCGGTGTCATTTTCAGAGATGATCACTGTTATCAGCAGTGGTATATTGCACCAGATTTTTTGTTGGCACTTCGAAACATGTTATCGCCAACTTTGTCCTGGGTAGTCAAAAACTTTGCTGCCCTTACAGCATTTAAATTGCATAACCCACCCAAGAAACTATTTTTACCTCTATTTGGGCATCATTCTCAATGCCATCATGTTGTTAGGAGAGAGGCTTTGTTGCATGTGTTTGTCTCGAGAGTTTGATTAAAAGCAAACAAAACAAAACAAAAAAAGAACTATAAAAATCCCGGAAAAATAAGGTTTGGCATATGAATGGGGTTATATTTGAATTTTTTCTTCGTCTTCGTCCTCCTTGTCATCTTGCTCCTCCTACTCCTTCCTCCCCCCCCCCTTTTTTTTTCATGAGTCTGAGTTCCTGACTACCCTGGAGGATGAGCATACAGTCTCATGCAGGGAAATTATCTTTGGTTTTTCATGGTATTAAGGTTTTACTGGCTCAAGTTCATAGGTCATTGATGCACCTTTGATGTAGCTGTTGTCTCCTGGTATTAACATGGGCTGTATATGATAAAGAGAACTAGCAGGCTTAATTCCTTAATTCAAAAAGAATTTATTGAATGTTTAGTGTGGGGATCTAATCATAAATGAAAGTTGTATTCTCTGCCTTCATGAAGCTTACAGTCTAAGAGAAGGAGCTCGGGAAAAAATTAACTATCATAAGCTCATTGTTCATTGAGATTTCCATTTTGTCGTAGAGGTTTAAAGAAGAGTTTTTAACCAATAGTTTTGTAAGGAATTACTGTGCATATGGTGTGACTACTTCAGTATATCTGAAAAATGCAGCACATAAAGATAGATTTGTTTTTTACTTGAACTTTAGTTCATAGAAAAAATGTATTTAAAATAGCACATGTACACATATTTAGACATAGTTACCAGCTGCAGAGGAGTCACTATGTGTGCATACATCTGTGTGTGTGTATATGAATATATGTATGTGTATATGTGTGTGTGTATGAGTGTGTGTGTGTGTGTGTGTATATATACCCATATGCATATATATATACATGTATGCATGCCGGTAAGGTTTCAACTAGAAATATAAGATATGATGGCTTTGGAAATCATCTGACTGGTTACGATTAAATTTACCAAATTAATACTGGTATATTATCGAAAATCAACTGCCTCCTCTCTATTTCCAATTCTCCTCCCTAGCTGCAACTTTTTTTTCCTTAGATTTTCTATTTGTACCATATTTCTAAACATATGCATATACTGTGATTTTTTTTTTGATTCATCAATTTTAGATCTTATTATTAACCTTCTGTTAGAATAGGTAAAGATTATATTGCCTTTCATGGACAATTTTACTATTCCTAACTATTTTGTTTATTTGCATGTATAAATGATTCTTTTAGCTTAGGCATCATATCAGATTCTCTTTTGATCCAGACATCTCTATTCTGGCTAGCTGAAACACCCTGTGGCTTTGTTGCACTACTCTTTTAGATTGAATGTCTTGATTTCCCACGTCTCTCTTTCTCACTTTGCTCCTTTATTTTGCTACTGCATATCCTCCAGTAAGTTCTTAAGTAATTATGGGTTCATGAAAATAAAAGTTTTGAAGCAGTGCCTGAAAAATGTTTTGTTTCACACTTTATTGATAGTTTGGTTGGATACAGAAATTTCTTTTAGAATTTGTAAAGCGTGACTCCATTGAATTTTAGCATCTAGTGTTGGTTTTGAGAAGCCTAATAAAATTGTTGTGTTTCCTTTTCTGCGTGTTAATATTTCCTAGCCTGGCTTCTCCAATTTTTTTTAACCTTTTTTGGGGGTATGTTTTTGTTGTTGTTCTAAAAAGTTTGTTTAATGATAATGTGTGTCATGGTGTTGGTCTGCTCCTCATTCTGTGTTTCTGGGAACTGCATTCAAGTTATTCATTCTTCTGATCTTGGACATGTATTTTTTCTTTCGTGATAGTTTCACCCTCCTTTTTGCTATTGCTGTTCTCTGTCTCTAGAATAGGATTTTAGGCCTTCTGGATTGTTTCTCTAAGTATTTCCTGTTTGGTTTCATTCTTTACATCTCTTTATGTTTTTTGAATTTCTGAGAGATTTTCTTGGGGAAAATTTTTGATTTTGCTATTAAAAAGTTCTTAGGACTGTTTTCTTATTGCTAATGTTCTTTTTTTAAAAAATGTTTGTTTATTTTTGAGAGAGAGACAGAGCATTAGCAGGGGAGGGGTAGAGAGAGAGGGAGACACAGAATCTGAAGCAGGCTCCAGGCTCCAGGCTCCGAGCTGTCAGCACAGAGCCCGACACACGGCTCGAACCCACGAACCGTGAGATCATGACCTGAGCCGAAGCCGGACGCTCAACCGACTGAGCCACCCAGGCGCCCCGCTAATGTTCTTATATGGTTTTCAGTAACCTATTAAGGGGACTTGAAGTGCGGTTTTGTTTTGTTTTGTTTTGTTTTTTGAATATTTGATGGATGACTCATTGAAACTGTCTTATTCCCTTATTTTACCTATTGTCAAAGATCTAATGAGTGTGTATATTCCATAATTATGAGAATTCATATATATTATATATAAAACTAATAAGGGGATATATATAATAGCGTATATATAGGCATACATGTATATACAAATACATGTATCCTTTTCTTCTTTCTCCTCCTGTTCTTTTCTTTTTTGAGTTCTACAACCATTGCTTGTACTCTTAGGTCCTTGTCTTTTCCTTGCATTAATTCTCTATCGTCTAGTTTTATTTTTTCAATTTGTTTATTTTAGTCTTTTTCACATTAGAAAATTTCTCCAAATGTTGTACACTTAACTTTTGAACAGTGCAAGTTAGGGGCCCCAACCCCTGTGCCATGTATAACTTTAACTCCCACAAAACCTTAACTACTAATGGCCTACTGTTGGCTGGAAGCCTTACTGATAACATAAGTAGTCAATTAGCACATTTTGGGGGCACCCGGGTGGCTCAGTCCATTAAGTGTCTGACTCTTGATTTTGCCTCAGATCATGATCTCAAGGTTCCTGGGATCGAGCCCTGCATCGAGCTGCATGCTGACAGAACAGAGCCTGCTTGGGATTCTCTCTCTCACCCTCTCTCTGCCACTCCCCTGCTCATGCTCTCTCTCTCAAAATAAATAAATAAATAAATAAATAAATGTTTCTTAAAACCCACTTATATGTTCTATATATTACATACCGATTTCTTACAGGAAAGGAAGCAAGAGGAAAGAAAATCTTATTAAGAAAATCATAAGGGAAAATACATTTATAGCACCATACTGCATTTATCGAAAAAAATCCGGGTATGAGTGGACCCATGTTGTCCAACCTGTGTTGTTCAAAGGTCAACTGCACTTTCTTACAGAATGGTGGGATCTCTGAATAGGAATAGGATTTAGTGACTAGTGGTTTTAATTTTGCGTATATTGCTGCTTTCAGCCCCATGCCGTGAAGGACCCATTGAGGCCCTTGGAACTAAATCAGTCTCCTTCCCTCAGTATTCACTTCTGCCTGTCTCTGTCCCTTACTCCTAATCCCCCTGCTTCCCATCTTCCCAGAGACTACTAAGTTCTCAGATGCTGGCATCTCCACTTTGCCGTCCTTGCTTTTGTGAGTTTAGATCTTCTGTCTTCCTTTACTGTAGGTTTAGTGGGGTCTTAGGAAAGAGAGATTAACAGAGGTGGTTCTTCTACAGGCATCTTTAACTGGAATTTAGAAATTAGAACATCTATTGAAAATTGGTTCTGCTAAGTGCTGTTCAGGACACATCAATAGTGCCATGTCAGGGTAGTTTTCTGTTTGAATTCTGGGCTTAGGTACTTAATGACATGTATAATATGTCAACAAAAATAATATTTATCAGAGAGTGTAACACCTAAAATACTGTTTAGGGTATGATGAAAAACATTATGCAGTTTCTTGCTAGAGAGACTATTTCAGTTAGAAAGTAAAATAGAACAAAATTTCCCAAGGGGAAATGTTAAAAATACATATATACTTTTTGTATTTTAAATGTACAAATAGAAGCCTATCACCAATTTCTACATTATATGTGCATTTATTTTTGTCTACTGAGGTGCTTCTGCATACAAATTTAGTAGAACAAATAAATCTATCCAGCCGTGTCTGAAATGTTACTGAAATCACAAATGCGCATATTGAAAGGGACTAAAAGATGTCTTTTTGTTTATTTTACCTTTAATTCTCATTTGCTTTTATTTTGCACGTATCGCTTTTTAAACATGTTCTTTGAATACAGCAATTTCACTTGTCTTTTTTTTTAAATAAACCTTATAATTAATTGTCCCCCTCCTTTTTTTGTGTGCTAGGAAAGAGGGGGAGGCAGATGGGGGCTCAGAGGGGAGGCAGGGGTGAAGTGGAATGTGGGCTCTCTGCTTCATCAGTTGCTTCTAAATGGAGAGGCTTTTGGCAATCGCTTCTATGTCTCTGCAATTATGTTCCCCTTTCAGAAGTAAGGTGCTCAGTCTGATCCACTGGGCGTGAGGAGGCACTTCATTTGATTTCCTGTCTCCTGGTGATCCTGCTGATTTTGAAACCTTTAAAAGTATGAGGCAGTAGTAAAACCAGGAGCCAGAGAAATAGGAACTGGAGTGTCCAGTCATGACTCATGTCATTGGAAATGCCTAAGTTTGGTATCAACTGGTCTTTGATGAGAGAGCTCAGGGTTTGAGGAGGTGCTGGATGAATAGTTGGAGGGAAGTAAATGGATTCATGTGCCAGGTTGGAAAATTTTTAAACAAAGATGGCTGACGATCTCAGATACAGTGAATATCACTTGGGTCAGGGGCCTTTGCCTTGCTGATTTTTTGCTCCTCGAAGACATTTACTTTTTCCTTATTCTGAGAAGTATAAGATTTTGGAAAATTAACTGAACCTAGTTTTTTATATTTCTTCCTAGAGCTTCCCCGTTTTTCTTTTAATTTTTTAAAAAATGTTTTTATTTATTTTTGAGAGAGAGAGAGAGAGAGAGACAGAGAGAGTACGAGCAGAGGAGGGTCAGAGAGAGAGAAAGAGATACAGAATCTGAAGCAGGCTCCAGGCTCTGAGCTAGCTGTCAGCACAGAACCCAATGCGGGGCTCAAATCCACGAACCGTAAGATCATGACCTGAGCTGAAGCCATATGCTTAACTGACTGAGCCACCCAGGCGCCCCAGATCTTCCCAGTTTAATCGTTGTTTAAATAGTTTATAATTGGGGCACCTGAGTAGCTCAGTTGGTTGAATGTCCAACTCTTGATTTCAAGATGGATCAAGCCCTATATCAGGCTCTGCACTGGTTGGGGTTCTCTCTCTTTCTCTCTTTGCTCCTTGACCACTTACTCATTCTCTCTCAAAATAAATGAATAAACATTAAAAAACCTAATAGTTTATAATAATAGTAGTAATAATGATTACACTTAGTATATATTTATTACTATTACAAATATTTATTGAGCAGCTACTATATGCCGTGTGGCACCCCCTATATTACCTTTATGCTCACATCAAACTTTTGAAGGTTTATTATTTTGCAGATATGGAAACCAACACTGAGAGAAGTGAGGCCCCTTGTTGAAAACTTCATAGAAGTAGAGAGATGGTAGATTAGCTTCTTAAACGGAGACGCCTTAGATCTAAAACTCTATAGTGTCTTCTAGTTATTTCCTGTAATGTTAGCTTGCCTCCATCTACACCCATCAATTTCTTTTTTGGAAGCTTATAAAGACCTAAAGAAAGGTTGGAAGGAAAGTAGAATGAACATCTTTGTATCCTTAAAAGATTTACCACCTATTATATCCTATCATATTGGAACTTCCAATTAAAAATCTATCTGCCTATCTTGCCATTGTTTTTCTGAATTGTTTATAAGTGGCAACATACAATTCCTTACCGTGCAGGAGCTATTTATTCGATGTGGTCTCATTTGTTTATTTTCTCCTTGCCTTTGGAGTCCCAAAGATGTTGCTGAGACTGATGAATTTACTTCCTGGTTTTTCTTATAAGAATTTCATGGTCTCAAGTCTTCCATTCAAGTCAGTCTATTTTAAATTAATTGTGTGTGTGGTGTAAATAGTGGTCTAGTTTCATTCTTTCATATGTGCCAGTTTTCCCAATACCATTTATTGAACAGACTTTTCTTTATCCCTTGTATGTTCGTGGCTCCTCCTTATAGATTACGCCTATATATGTTTGTGTTTTTATAGGCTCTTGGTTCTGTTCTTTTGGTCCATTTGCCATATTGCCATATTGCCAGTACCATATGTTTTGGTTAGTGTAGTTTAAAACCAGGGAGCCTGATACCTCTAGTTTTGTTCTTCTTTCTCCAGATTGCTTGGCTGTTTAAGGTCTTTTGTAGTTCCATACAAATATTAGAATGACTTGATCTGCTTCTATGAAACATGCCATTGGCTCCTTGGTTAAATTTATTCCTAGGTATTATATTCTTTTAGACACTGTTGTAAATAGTTTTGTTTTCTTAATTTCTTTCTGGTAGGTTTTTTTTTAGTGTATAGGAATGCCGAGTTTTGTATCTTGGTTTTGTATCTTGTGAATTCAGTGAATTCATTTATTCCAATAGTTTTTTGGCTTTTTTCTAAATATAGTATGTCATTTGCAAATGGCAAGTTTTCTTTTTTCCTTTCTGATTTGGACACTTATCCATTTTTCTTGCCTCACCATGGTGGAAATATGGACATCTTTGTCTTCTAGATTTTTGAGGGGAGGTTTTCATCTTTTCGTCATTGAGTGTAATGTTAAATGTAGGATTGTTATATATGGCTTTTATTATGTTGATATATATCCCCTTTATGCCCACTTGGTTGAGACTTTACATCATAAATGGATGTTGAATTTTGTTAAGTGCTTTTCTGTATCTTTGGTGAATGATATCTTTCACTTTATTAATGTGATGTATTATGTAGATTGATTGGCGGAGGTTGAACCTTCCATGCATATCTGGAATAAATCCCACTGGATTGTAATATATAATACTTTCAATGTATTGTTGAATTAGGTATTCTAATCCTTTGGTGAGGTTTCTTGCATCCATATGCATCAAGAATATTGACCGGTAATTTTTGTGAGTGTGGTATTCTTGTTTGGTTTTGGTATCAGGGTAATGCTGGCCTCATATAATGTGTTTGGAAGTTTTACCCACTCTCAGTTTTTGGAAGAGTTTGAGAAGGAGAAGTATTAATTCTTTTTCGAATATACGGTAGAAATCACCAGTGAAGACCTCTAGTCCTGGTCTTTTGTTGGTTGGGAGATATTTGATGAGTATTTCAATATCCTTACTAGTAATTGGTCCATTCAGATTTTCTATTTCTCCCTGAATCAATTTTAGAATGTTTCTTGGAATTTATCCATTTCTTACAGGTTGTCCAGTTTGAAGTCATATAATTGTTGTAGTCTCTTGATACTTGTATTTCTGTGACATCAGTTATAACTTTGCCTCTTTCATTTCAAAATCTATTTGAGTCCTCTATTTTATTTTATTAATATATTTTTTGGTTAGTTTTGTGTTTGTCAGTGAACCAACTTAGTTTCACTGATCTTTTAAACTATCTTTTTAATGGTTTGCCTCTCTGTTTGAAACTATGAGGGTTGATATGGGGAGGGGAAAATGGGTGATAGCCTTTGAGGAGGGCACTTGTTGGGATGAGCACTGGGTGTTGTATGTAAGCTATGAATCATGGGAATTTATTCCCAAAACCAAGAGTACTCTGTATACACTGTATGTTAGCTAACTTGACAATAAATTATATTAAAAATAAATAAATTCTCTCTTTAGTCTCTATTCCATTTCTTTTTACTTTGGTCTTCATGATTTCTGGTCCTTTAGTAATTTGGGGCTTTACCTATTCTTAAAAAAATTTTTTTTTGTAGTTTTTATTTATTTTTGAGAGAGAGAGACAGACAGCACAAGCAGGAGAGGGAGACAGAATCTGAAGCAGGGTCCAGGCTCTGAGCTGTCAGCACAGAGCCTGATGCGGGGCTCGAACCCACCAACCACTAGATCATGACCTGAGCCAAGTCGGACGCTGAATCGACAGAGCCGCCCAAGTGCCCCAGGGCTTTACCTGTTCTTTTTTGTCTAGGTCCTTTACATGTAAAGTGAGATTTTTTATTTGATATTTTTCTCATTTCTTAAGGTACGCCTGCGTTGCTATGAACTTCCCTCTTAGAAACCACTTTGGCTGCATCCTTAGATTTTGCTTTAACGTATTTTTATTTTCATTTGTCTTTAGCTATTTTTTAAATGTATTGCTCAAAGACCTACTGATTTTTCAGCAGCAAGTTGTTTTGGTGTTTTTTTTTCCCAGTTTTCTTTTTGTAATTATTTCTAGTTTCATACCATTGTTGTCAAATAAGACGCTTGACATTATTTCAGTTTCATTGAATTTATTGAGATTTATTGAATTTATTGTGGCCTAAAGTGTGATATATTCTGGAGAATGTTCTGTGTGCACTTGAGTAGAATGTGTTTTCTGCTGCTTTTGGATGGAAGATTCTGTATATATCTACTAAGTCCATCTGTTCTGATATGTCATTTAATGCTAATGTTTCCTTACTGAATTTTTTTTTTTTTGGTCTGGATGATCTATGCATTAATGCAAGTGAGGTGTTCAAGTTCTGAAGTATTATTGTGTTGTGCTGATTTTTAAACTTTATTTCTGTTAATATTTACTATAAATACCCTGTTACTCTATGTCAGGTGGGTGGGTCTGTCCCCTGGCCCAGTGTTGGGGTTCATCAGCAACTGCCTGTGTGCATTTGTGTGTGGGCAGAGCTGTCGGTGGGGCATAACCACTGGTGCTAGCAAGTTAGAGGGAGAATTCTAAAATGATACCCATTCAGTGCCAGTGTTAGTAAGGTAGACTGAGATCGCAAAAATGGCTCCCACCAGTGTCTCAGTTCCTCTGGAGAGTCTACTGTCTCCCGCCTCTCTAACAGACACTGTAAAATTAGTCAGTGGATCTCTGTTATCTAGGGTGTATGTGCTTTTCAGATGGGTGTTATTGAACTGGTTTCTAGGTCAAGTGATTGTACACATGAGCCCACTGACACAGTTTTTCCAGTCCCTACAGTTTTATAGTTCTCCTGAACATAATCCTCATCAATTTTCAAAGCCTGGGCTTGTCTATCCTGTGCAGGCTTGAGGGTGTCTGATGTGGAGACTGAATCCCTTGCTTCTCAAGGAAAAGTTCTGTACCTCTGTAATCTCTTCTAGTTGTGTTGCACCAAGGCTAGAATGATTGTTTCCTGGTGAGGTCATGTCTCTGCCTCTTCCCGTCTCAATGATGTCCTTTTATCCTTTGTTGTAGAGGCTCTCTATAGTAAAATTTCAGGCCTCTTTTAGAGGGAATTATTCCATATATAGCTGCAGACGTGTTGTGTCTGTTGAGAGGAGCTGAGTTCAGGATCTTGCTATGTTACCATCTTGAACTCAACTCTTTGACCTCATGCATTCACTTTTGGTTCTTTTTAGGCCACTGGTTGCTTTTTCTCTTCTCCCAAACTCCGCATATAAACAATTTTTTTGGTCCTCTGGCTAAAATAAATTTTTTGGTCGTTTTATTTGGTGTGCTGTGACTTTAAATACCATCCTATATTCCAGTGGTGAGTAACTGTCCATCTGAAAACCTAACTTCTCTCTTGAATTCCAGACCCAAATGTCTTACTGCCTATTAGATCTTCCTCAGTTAAAAATCTAATTGGCATCAAAAAATTAAAAACCAAGCTCCTAGCATTGACTCCTCTCTTCCTCTCACATCTTCAATATAAGCTGTCAACAAATACTGTCACTTCTACTTTCTAAACACATCCAGAAGCCAACATTTTCTTACCATTTCCACTGCTCTGACAGTCCAAGCTATTGTCACCTCTCCTCGGATTACTGTGGCAGGTGCTATGTCCCTGCTTTCATCCTTACTCTTCTTCAGTTTCTTCTGCTCATAGTAGATCTTTTAAAAACATAGGTCATTCACAGTTCATAATTTCTAGGGACTTCCCACCCCATTATAAGTAAAAACTCAAGCTCCCAGTGATCCAGGAGGCCCTCTGTAATCTGCCCATTCAGCCTCCATTATCTTTCTGGCATCCACTATTAATTTTTCCTTCTCTCACATAGCTCCACCTAGAAGAGCCTCTTTCCCACTGATACCTTCAGGACTTACTCTCTTACTGCTTTAATTTCTCCCTCAATGTTAGTTTTTGAGGCTTTCCCTATTTAAAATTGGATCTTTCCTGCTTGTGTTTCTTTTATCACTAAAATATGAGAAGTCCTTGAGGAAGTGGATATTCGGGGGCCTGTTTTGTTCAGCATTGTTTCCATGTGCTGGCACAGAGTAAATGCTCAACAAATACTTACTGAATACACGTGTCAACAAAAAAACCTAGTCATTTATTCAACATCCATGGTTTTTCAAGTTGCTCACTATGTTCATTAAGCACTTTAAAATGCATAATCATCCTATGAGGTAGATCATACACTCCTTGTGTCTGAGAAAATGAGAGTGAGCATTTGCGTGGAGTTACCCAAGTCTGCAAGGTGGCATGCTAGCTCAGCAGTTCTGACTGCAAGGCCGTGGCTCCCTCTGTGGTTGCCAGAAGGGAAGGAGAAGGCCATTTCCTCCTTGAGAGTATTGTGAGGTATTTTCTTTGGTCTCTCTACTTGTTGAGACCACAGGCCATGTCTCTTCTTTATTGCTCTACCATCATTGCCAGCAGGGGGCCTGGTGCCTAGTCCGGGCTCAGAAGATCCTGGTCTCCACAAGTCCATTACTAAGCTTGCCCAGCTGGTCCCATGGCTACCATAGTTTTACATCGGTATGAGGACTTAGCCCTTTTGGACTGAAGGCCAAGCCGGGGCAGGCATAGTGGGAGGAAGTTGAGAATTATAAGAGAACCACAACCAGGAATACTAGGCGTGGTTTCCAAAGGCAGTGACTAGCCACTGTCTCATTGTCTGCTTTCATTTCATGAATTCTTCTTTTCAACATTCTCTTTACTCTGTTGTGCTTTCATGGAGAGAAAGGCTGAGAATGCCGTAGAGAAAACCACACTCAAATCAAATAAATGCCTTCTAAGAAGATCACTGGAGTGTGAGGCTTCCCTTTAAGAGTGTATATTCTTGTGCTGGGCAAGAGAAGGAAGGAAGAAAAGGGATTTGAACAAAAGAAAAAGGATCCAAGGGAAATAATAGCAGGAAGCAAGTCACCCTAATCAGATGCCTCCTGTCTCTCTCTCAGCTTTCAAGTACTTTTAGTGAAAGAATTTCTATTGCAAATGAGGTTTTCTATTTTATCTCTTTAGCAATGGAAGGGCCTTCACTGCATTGAGACAAATGGGTATTTTTTTTTGTTGTTTGCAACATCTCTAAAAACCGTAGTTAATAAGGAAAAAAATGTATAAGCATTTCAACAGTTTACTCTCCAGATAAATTCAGTCCATTGTCTACAGCAATTGCATAGTAATAAATTACTGTTTTAGGAATGATTATAATACTTTAGATGATGTCCATGTTACCTTCAGGTAAATGAAGAGCTAGGTATCTTACGTTTTATAGTTTGCTAATATCTTCAGTCACCTTTGTTTTTTATTGTTTTTTTAAAGAAGGTACGCCAGCTGATTGCAAGGTCAGAAGTGGGGAAAGGCATCAAGGAACAATGTCAAGTTTCCGCACTTAGAAGATATGTCTTCAAGAGCACTGAGAACAGTGTCTTGTCCGTAGCATATTGTATCTAAGTGTTGGTTAAGTAAATAGAAATAAATATCCTCCCTTCTACCTACCTAGACAAAACTGTCCAGGAAATGGCCCAGCAGCTCACAGAGATTAAGGGACAGCATCAAGAGGATGGTGTTTAGTTTTCTCTTTGGCTAGTTTTTCTTCAGAGAGCAGCTCTACCCCTGGATAACTAACTTAGTCTTATCTGTCCCAGTTCAGACCTTGAAATAGTAAGGTAAATCCCATATAGAAAGTTTCAGCTGCAACCTCTCATATGGCTCGGGTCTTTTATATAGGTATTTAGTTTAGTTTTCAAGATGGCTCCCCAACCAAAAATGTTTCCTGTTGCTGAGGAGAGAAATGTATCTTTAAGTGAGTTTACTGGCAGTGGCCACTCTTTGGTACTAGTCTTATTGAACAAGGCATCCCTCTTGTGCCTTTCTAGAAAACTGAGTTTACCATGAAAATTTCTTCCTGTTTTAAAAGCTTTCATTCCCCTTCCCACCCCCTATGTATGATGTTTACAGTGGTTAATTTTATGTAGCAACTTGACTGGGCCATGGGGTACCCAGGTACTTAGTCACACTTTATTTTGTTTATTTCTTTGAGGGTGCTTTGGATAAGTTTTGCATTTGAATTCATAGATTAGGGTAAAGATTTCTCTCCTTAATGTGGGTGGGCCTCATCCAATCAGTTGAAGGCTGAGTAGACCATAGAGGCTGATTTTCCCCTGAGTAAGAGAGAATTATTCCTGACTTTGGATTGGGACATTAATCTTACCCTGCCTTTGCAAGCTGAAACATTAGCTCATGCTGAGTTTTGAGCCATCCAGTCTTTGAGCTAGAATGCCAACATTGCTTGTCCTGGGTCTCAAGCCTTTGGACTCAGACTTGAACTGAACTTTTGGCTCCCTGGGGTCTACATCTTATTGACTTACCCTGAAGATCTTAGGAATTTTTAGCTTCCATAATCACGTGAGTCAGTTTCTTATAATAAATATGTGTATACACTTGCTTCTTATTGGTTCTTTTTGGAGAGCCCTGGCTAATACAAGATGAACTGTTCAAGCAACTATAATCTATGATTTCTGTGCCTCAAAGCTCACAATGGATCCTTGTCTTCTGCTGTCATTCCTTGAGCCCTTTTAAGTACTTGTTTCTGAATACTTATCGCCTCTGCCAGGGACTGTAGATTACAAAGAAATGAGGCACATTCTTACTCAAAGGCCACAGCCCAGTGTTACCAGTACACAGAGGAGTAGAAATAGCGTCTGTACGGAGTCCTGCAAACACTGTCGTCGTGGTGGACAAATGTGTCCAGTGGGAAACTGAGCCATGTCTTGTGACTGATGGGCTGAGGTGGAGATGCCATTTTGGCTCCACTTAGTGAAATAGTAGTTACTGCAGCTGCTGCCTCTCCCCCGCATTCTCTGACAGTGTGGACACTGCCTGGATTCACATCTCTCCTTTTGTCAGTTTCTAGTCATGTGACCTTGGGCAAATTAATGTCTGTACATTTCGTTAAATGTACAAAAGGAATGAAAGTAGTACCCACATCATAGCATTTTTATAAGATCGCATAGGAAAGTATTTGTAATGAATTTAAAACAGTGCCTGCAAACTACTCTATTTTATCAAATCTTAGAGGCCATCAATTGTGAGACAGACTGCTATTTTGTGTATTTCTAGGAAAAAACGCATTGCCAATTACAGTGATAAGATGCTATCAGTTGTGATAGCTCCTGAAATATTTAAAGATGAGAAAAATATGTATCTTAAAAATCAGTGAAGTACAGTAGTCAGTGTCCTATATATGTGAATAAAATCCTAGACCAGCAAGCTGATTATTCAGACACTTTTGACAAGGAAAAAAAAATCTATTTGCATTTGTGGGTGGTTATCTACATAGCAGGAAAATTCTAAGCAACTATAATATTAGTAAATGTCCAAATCACTCATCAACAATTTTAAGTTGCTAAAACACATTTCTTTTCCTAAGGAGGTTTAGTGCTGTCTTCATGACTCTCTAGAGTCATTTAAAATCTAATCAGTGTGGGGCCCCTGGGTGGCTCAGTCAGTTAAGCCCCTGACTCTTGATACCAGCTCAGGTCATGATCTCAATGGTTTGCGAGATCAAGCCCTGCAGGGACTCTGCACTGACAGAGCGGAGGCTGCTTGGGATTCTCTCTCTTCCCCTCCTCTGTTCGTTCATTCATTTATTCACTCTCTCTCTAAATAAATAAATAAAAACATCTAAATAATGCATGATGGCTAATATATAGATGGAATATTTGTGTTCCCTCCCATTCATATGTTGAAGTGCTTAATGCCCAAATGCGACTATATTTGGAGACAGAGTCTGTGAGGAGGTAGGAAAGGTTAAATGAGGTCATGAGACAGAGTTGGTGTTTTTATGGAAAGAAAAAAAAAAAGGGAAGAGAAAGCAGAGTACTCGGTTTTTGCCACATGAGGGCATAGTGAGAAGGCAGCTGGGTGCTGCAAGACAGGAAGGAAGCTCTCACCGGGACCTGCACTGGCTGGCACCTTGATCTGGTGTTCAAGCCCCCCAGCTTGTGATACTTTACTGTGGCAGCTGAGCAAACAGTGGCCAGCAGGGAGGGCAAGGCCCTCTTGGAGGACTGAGGATGAATTCACCTTGGGCCCCCCTTCCCCCCACTACCTGGCTAGCCTTCAGGGAATGTTTGACCTGATGACATTTGCTTGCATTTGGAAACCAGAGACACAATCTCCTCACCAACTCTTCGAAGTCCTCACTTTTCTGCCTACGCAGCACTAAATTCCCATGTTACTTTCCCGACATTGTAATGACAATACATTTTTACTTAATTTTTACAATTGTGTACAATTACCTATGGGAAATCAGCATTTGTGTTTATACATTTAATTAGGTTTATAGTTTTAATCACTTCCTAATGCTTTCTTCTGTAGTGGATTGAAAATGTTCTCTCATGATGGTGGTTTGATTCTCTGGGAACTGGATCTGATTTTATGTGTTTTACAAATGAAACTTTCTCTCCGTATTTGTTCTTGCCAGTGATTGACGTTTGCTTCCACCAACAGTTAACACAGTATGCAAAAGAAGGGTGAGAAATTTTTCAGAATAATAGAGAGGTCGTTTTGTGGAAGGGCTAACTTTATTGATTAAAAATATTCCATAATTCAGATTTTTAACTTGTTTTGTGATTTTAAGCCCCGGCACCAAACAACAGAAACCAAGCAGAGCATTAGTCCCTGGCAATCTTTGGGGAAGCCTGTTTTAATGAGTAGATGAGATTGCTTGTAATTCACAGAACAATTTATATGTAAATAGTACATGTGGAAATTGAGAGCGCTCAAGGGTGCTTGAAAAGGTTGTCTTTTATTAATAATTTCTAAACATTGCCTCCACAATCTTGTTTACATTGTTTTTATCAGAGCAGCAGTAAGTCTCTTCAATCCTGGTGTAGCCAGAATTGGTGTATTAGTTATCTATTGCTGTGTAACAAATTAGCCTAAGCCTTAGAAGCATAAAACAGTCCACAAATATTATTTCCTACAGTCTCCTCTCTCATCATCAGAAATCTGGGACTGTCTTAGCTGGGTGGTCCTGCTTCAGGGTTGTCTGATTGCAGGTAAGCTGTTGGCTGGGGTTGGAGTCCTTGAAGACTTGACCAGGGCCATAGGAACCCCTGAGGGACATTCTACAAAGTAACTGGCATGTATTCTTTAAAAATGTCAAGGTTAGGAGAGATAAAGGCTGAAAAGTACTAGCTGATTAAAGAAGGCTGAAGAAATGTGACACCTAAACACATCATAGATCCCAGGGTTGGATCCTGAACAAGGGGGTAATGGCTGTAAGGGACATTATTAGGACAACTGGCAAACCTGTAGATTATATAACAACATCATGTAATAGCATTGTATCAGTGTCAAATGCCCTGATTTTGATAATTATGTAAGTGAATGTCTTTGTTATTTAGAAATACACACTGAAGTGTTATTTAAGGGTAAAGGGGTATCATGCCTACAACTGACTCTCAAAGATAAGTGAGAAAGATATGTGACAGAGAGTGAATGACAAGGCATATAGAGTAGTATGTTAATGACAGTGAACCTATATAGAAGGTCTTACATTATTCTGGTATTGCTGCTGTGATAAGTGACTACAAGTTTAGGGGCTTGTTTCTGTAGGTCAGAAGTCTGGCACAGTAGCTGGTTTCTCTGCTCAGAGTCTGACCTCTGGGTTAAAATCAAGGTATCAGCAGGACTCCATAAGGAATGGAGGCTCTGAGGAAGAATCTGCTTCCACAAGTGTTCAGTTTGTTGGCTGAACTCTGTTCCTTGTGGTTGTAGGACTGAAGTCGCTATTTCCTTGCCTTTTGACCGCTCCATCTTAAAGCCAGCAGTGGTGCTGTGTTTCTGTTTTCAATTGGCCTTCCCCTTCTGCTTCATCTGTCTGCCTTCAAAGGTTCATGTGATCACATTTGTTCTATCTGAACATTCCAGGAAAATTTCCTTCTCTTAAGATCAACCAGTTAGTGATTAAAAAAAATTTTTTTTAGATAGCCTCTTGAACATTTATTGGAAGAATAAAAAAACAGACTTAACTGATATGCAAATGTTGGTAGACAGTAGAATTTGGACAAGTCTCTTGTTGAGTAATAAAATGTCAGATACAAGGAAAATCCTTTTATGTAATTACTAGACTCAAAAGAAAATTATAGAATTCTTATCAGGTAGATTTATAACCATATTTATAATTGATGCAAGATCCAGACTTCATTATAAAATATAAATGCATATCTTTTTTTTTAATGTTTATTTTTGAGGTGGGGGGAGAGAGGAGAGAGCATGCATGTGCAAGTAGGGGAGGAGCAGAGACGGAAAGGTAGAGTCCTAGTGCAGAGCCTGATTGGGGGCTTGAACTCCCCAACCACAAGATTATGACCTGAGCCAAGATCAAGAGTTGAACACTTTACTGACTCACCACCCAGGTGTCCCTCACCAGTTAGTGATTTAAGTTATATCTGCAATGTCTCTTTTGTCATGTAAATAATGTAATGTCCTTGTGGCTGTGATACTCGGAGTTGAAGGTCCTGGGGGCTGAATTTCTGTCTACCACAGGTTCCCAGGAGGTTTTGTTTTGTTTTGTTTTGTTTTTGCACTATGTGTGCCTCCTTTATATAGATTTAAAATTATATCACAGGGGAAAGTTACAGAGTTTCTTAAGCATAGAACAGGAAGTTAGAAAATGGAGGCATGGCATCACTCATCGATGTGGTAGCTTCATTTTTTCCTCACAGTGCTCGGTCTGTTTTTCTTCCCCTGTATCCATCAGGTCACCACCAAATCAAGCAAGGGACCTGTGAGGTGGTCGCTGTGCACAGGTGCTGTAATAAGAACCGCATAGAAGAGCGATCGCAAACTGTCAAGTGTTCCTGCTTCCCAGGACAGGTGGCTGGCACAACTCGGGCTCAGCCATCTTGCGTTGAAGGTAAGACCTTTCCAGTCTGTTTTCTCCAGTCTTGCAAAAAGTGCCTCCAACCACCAAGAACCTCCTTGCTTTACTGTCCTTGCAACGCAAGGAAGATGAGGCTGATTCTGGGTTAGTGCTACTCTAAAAATGAACATAGTTGTAACTTCACAAATTACTTGGTAGATAGGGGAGGTTATTAATGGTATTTCTCAAGCGGTACCATGGGGAGTTCTGTTACTGGCAACCAGGGAGATAGGCTTCGATTTTTTTTCCCCTTGCCTATCTATCCAGATTGTATGCGGCAAAGCAGTTGCTTCACTAGACACAGTTTTCTCCCTGAGCTCAAGCTCTCAATTCAGAAGCGATTAGCAGCCTGATTTTCTCACCTCATGTTTAATGTTACAGACTTCTTTTCTCTTTATATCTAGTTTACTATTTTAACAAACATTTATAAAACATCTTCTTTGGCGCCACTTCGCTGGGAAAGTTTGGAATCACATGTCACTCATTTGTTGTCTCCAAATCCCCTAGCAGAGCGCTGTGCCGATGAATTGTTTTAAAAAATGAATGAATGTTGATAGAGGCCTGGGATTGATTGCTTTTGATGCCCCTGGCTTCTTCTAGCAGCCACCTTGTCAGAAACAAGTATCACTCCCCAGGGGAACAGATGCGTGAGGTTAAGCCTTGAGCACTTGCTCTATAGTGGCCTGAAAACTCCCTGAAAGTGAAGGCTTCCTTTGTGTGTGTCTAAAGGTCAGCCATGAAAATGCATATGTGAATTCTTTACTCCAGAATCACACAATCAATAATTGACTTTCCCATATCCCACCTCCCCTACCAAACACAGGCACACATTTATGGTTACTATGGTCACTAGAGTTTATCAGCATGATCGCAGCAACCGTTAAAGCTGGAAAGTAAATATGGCCAACTTACCATCTGCGGTTCTTCACAGACACCCTGGGGCCAAATGCATGGCTGAATTTAGATTTTTTAAAGGCAGCATAGTACATACACATCTTTTACCTAACCAACCTACTGTCTTTTCCAGTTGTACCTCATACTTAGAGATGCTAGTATTTCTACAGTGCAGTATATAGAATATTTGTGCAGAACAGGAGATGGCAAGATGACCAACCCCATGTGAATTCAAATCAGGTTTTGTTGCCATTGTACAGAACTTCTGTCCATTTTCAGAACTTTTTGGATTTGGGGATAACAGATGAAGGATTGTAATCTATAAAAGAAGATACTTAACATTAAAGAAAAAGGCATATAAAAGAAATTTGCTAAGTTCTTCTCTCTCCAGCTGGGACAGTTGATCACACTTATTTTCTTAATCAGTTGAATCCAAACTATACCTGTTTTGTCTCAAATTCTCTGTGCCACTGTCACCTCCACAGTGTAGGGGCCCAGATTAAATTTTGACAAGGTTACAACCCCTGTCTCCCATTTCTTACCGTGCAGCCAGAATGGTCCTTCTGCAAAAACAGAACTCATCATGTCACTCCTGCATTTAAAACCACACTCGACTGACTTCCCAGTATCTTAAAAATAAAATCCAAATTCTTTACCCTGCCCTCTGAAGCCCGCCATGGTCTGGCTGTGTCTCCCTCCTGTCTTTCAACTACACTATCCACATCCAAGTGGGGTCCTTTATGCCCCCTTTTTATTTTTGAGGGAGAGAGGGTGGGTGGGTAAGGAAGGGACAGGGAGAGAGGAGGACAGAGGATCAAAGTGCACTTTGCGCTGACAGCAGGGAGCCTGACGCAGGGATCAAACTCAAAAACTGCGAGATCACAAACGGAGGCAAGGTCAGATGCTTAACCAACTGAGCTTCCAGATGCCCCACTTTACATTCCCTTTTCTCCAGCACACGTACCTATATCCTTGGCCTGGAGCTCTGACTTCTGCCCCACAACAAATTTTGTCTATTCAATTTCTCCCCTCTTTCCACATCTCCGGTGTGCTCTTGTATCTCCCTGCACATGCAGTTCATGACACTGTCCCCTTGTTTTCAGACCTGTCTTAATGTGTGCCTTCCCATTAGTCTGCAGGTTGCTTGAAGATGGAAGCTGTCTCTCTTAATTCTTTCTACCCGCCCTTGCATTGGCTGGTGCATGAATGATTTGGGCACAGTGGAGAACATAATCATTTTCAGGAATCACAGATTGTTTTCAAATGACTGTGTTTGCTTGCTCTGTCGATTGTAAACCTCTTTGAGAATTTTAAATTCTAACATAAATTCTATATTTTATCCAGCATAGAATCTTTAGATATAACATGTCCTCTACAGTTATCTCAAGGCATTTTTATGAGGATCTAGAAAATACAGATGGGGTGGCAATCATATTTAATATCTTTCCCTTAGTAAAGAAAATAATAATGCCTTACTCTGCAGTAGCTTGTTTTACTTTTTATATACATTTATGTTTATTTTTTGTACCAAATCCCATTTGGCCACCACTGTAACAATAACTGCATTTATGTGTTTGGTCAATGCATTGTTTTTGGCCTATTTGTGTATTTGAGATAGTTCTCTAGGAAATGTGGTACATTGCAGTATGAATGTGTGTTTTACCCAAATGGTATCACATTGTATATTTCTTAATCCAACCTGTTATCAATATTATGTTGTGGAGATCTTTGTGTGCTAGTACATACTGACTTCTTGTTGTCTTGTTGTTTTTTAAAATATAGTTTATTGTCAAGTTGGTTTCTATATAACACCCAGTGCTCATCCCAACAAGTGCCCTCCTCCATGCCCATCACCCATTTTCCCCTCTCCGTCACCCCCATCAACCCTCAGTTTGTTCTCAGTATTTGAGAGTCTCTCATGGTTTGCCTCCCTGCCTCTCCCTATTATTCTCCCGTCCCCTCTCCTATGGTCCTCTGTTAAGTTTCTCCTGTTAGATCTATGAGTGAAAACATATGGTATCTGTCCTTCTTTGCCTTACTTCGCTTAGCAATGACACCCTCGAGTTCCATCCATGTTGCCACAAATGGCCAGATTTCATTCTTTCTCATTGCCATGTAGTATTCTGTTGTATATATAAACCACATCTTCTTGATCGATTCATCTATTGATGGACATTTGGGCTCTTTCCATGATTTGGCAATTGTTGAAAGTACTGCTATAAACATTGGGGTACATGTGCCCCTATGCATCAGCACTTCTGTATCCCTTGGGTAAATCCCTACCAGTGCTATTGCTGGGTCCTAGGGGAGTTCTGTTGTTAATTTTTTGAGGAACCTCCACACTGTTTTCCAGAGCGGCCACACCAGTTTCCATTCCCACCAACAGTGTAGGAGGGTGCCCGTCTCTCCACACCCTCGCCAGAATCTACAGTCTCCTGATTTGTTCATTTTAGCGCCTCTGACTGGCGTGAGGTGGTATCTCAGTGTGGTTTTGATTTGTGTTTCCCTGATGATGAGTGATGTTGAGCATCGTTTTATGTGCCTGTAGGCCATCTGGATGTCCTCTTTGGAGAAGTGTCTGTTCAGGTCTTCTATTTCTTCACTGAGTTATTTGTTTTTTGGGCGTGGAGTTTGGTGAGTTCCTTATAGATTTTGATACGAGCCTTTTATCTGATATGTCATTTGCAACTATCTTTACCCATTCCATTGGTTGCCTGTTAGTTTTGTTGATTGTTTCCTTTACAGTGAAGTTTGGGGTTTGGGGTGCTTTTGTTGCTCTGCTTCTAATTCTTTAAGTGTGGTGGTAGATTTTATATTTGTGATTTTTCTTGTTTCTTGGGATAGACCAGGATTGCAATGTATTTTCCTCCTAGGACTGCCTTTGTTGCATCTCAAAGGGTTTGGATTGTTTTATTTTTATTTTCACCGTTTCCATATATTGTTTAATTTCGTCACTAATTACCTGGTTAACCCATTCTTTCTTTAGTAGGGTGTTCTTGAACCTCCATGTCTTTGGAGGGTTTCCAGACTTTTTCCTCTGATTGATTTCATATTTAATAGCATTGTGATAATAAGTGTGCATAGTATGATCACAGTTCTTTTCTGTTTATTGAGGGCTGCTTTATGACCCAGTATATGACCTATCTTGGAGAATGTACCATATGCACTTGAGAAGAAAGTGTATTCCATTGCTTTGGGAGGTAGATTTTGAAATATATCTGTTTTATATATATGTTATAAATATATCTAAATATATCTTGTTATGTACTCTGCACCTGTGAGTACTGCTATATTAAAGGAGGCTCATACAATATGCAGGGCCTGGCCTTTCTGGAAGTGTTCTTTTTCTTTTTTTTTTAATAGTTTATTGTCAAATTGGTTTCCATATAACACCCAGTGCTTCACCCCACAAGTGCCCCCCACCATGACCATGACCCCCCTTCCCTCCCTCCCCCTCCCCCTTCAGTCCATGGTTCATCTCTCATGATTTGTGTCCCTCACTCTCCCCAGCTCTCTTTCCCCCGGAAGTGTTCTTTTGAGGATGTCTCTCGGTCTCTCTTGTTGTGACTTTGGTTATTTTATTTCCCTACTCATGGTAGTAATTTGGACTCCCCCTTGTGCATTTTGGTTTGTTCCTTGAAGTAGCCCTATGAGGCTGTTCGTAGTCGAATCCGTCTCCTTTCTTCCCAGACTCTTGGGGTTTAGAGTCTTTTGGCTTCAGCCCTTCTTTGTTTGAGAGATACGGGTGGGAGGTACAGATCCCCCTGCTTCTCCGCCATCTTCAAGGCAAGTGCTCCTGTTGTTGTTTTTTACTTGCTCTATTAGCATTCCATTGTAGGGTGGGTTATAGTTTGGGTGGCTGTTTCTCAACTGAAGGACACTTTAGTTGTGTCTGTGTCAAGACAAACAGACTCATAGACTAATTAAATGATTTCCTTAGTGTCATAGGATCAGTAATTGATAGAGATCAATTATTTGGTGTCTGAGCAGTCTTTGTAGAACATAACATTCTATGATGTGCATATTCTTTCTATATAGCTCTCAGCTAGATGTGTTGGTGCACCTATGTCTGTTAAGACTGGGAACCACTAACCACGTGTGGCTATTGAATATTTGAGATGTGACTGGTATGGATTTTAATTTAAATGGGAGCTTGTAACTAGAAGCTTCTCTACTGGACACTGGAGGATCAGCTTTCTGTGTACATATGGAACTCATGAATACATCTGGAGCCAGAGAATAACGAAATTCTGAAGGGCAGGATTGTGGTTGCATGTTAATATTTGTGTTGCCTGCACCTGGCATACCCCAGCAAACAGTCGGTGTTCAATAAATGTTTATTGGATCAAAGTCACAGAGGAGGTGTCGGAAGTTGTAGTTTAGGCTGTAGTTAGGATGTGTGTCTGTTTTCATATCCCCCTGATCTATTCCTTATCTGAATGTTTCCTTTAGGGCTTTTTAGCTTTATCCCATAATAATCTTTATCCCATAATAATTATGCAGTATCATGCTGCTAGTTGGTTTGTGGGAAGACCTAGTCTCTGCTGATCTGTTCTTTTCTTATTTGTCAATAAGAATGTGGAGAGGATCTAAAATATAAAATTCACTTGAATTTACATTTAAATTAAAAGTGAGGAGACAGTGGAGCGGGGCACTAATTAATGTTGACATTGAAAGTGGAATCTCTTTACTCATTTCTGTTAATCTACAGCACTTATCTAGTGTTTCCATTGCTTTTCCATAAAATCAGAGTTTTTATTAGTTAAAATGGGAGAAAACTTAGCTGTTTTTTTCCTCCCACAAGTTTTTTTTTTCTTGGTTATAATTAACTTATAAATTCCTGTGTCGTTGAAATGTGTCTGTCCTGCACATTTGGGATTTGAGCAGAGGGGTGCGAAATTACTTGATTACAGCTAAGGGTACTTGGGTCCTGCAGTAGATAACTAGGTGGCTGGTCGCATGTTTCCATATCGATCTTCAACTGCCAAATATATGACAGTGTTTAATGACAGGAGCTGTATTCTCTACATTTATCAACATACCACTCTATAGAGATAATGCTGAATGGTTTATGATAAAACGAGATAAATGTGTACTCCGGTGAAGCTTCATTTATTTTGTCAGAGTGAATGCTTTCTAAACATTGGGTTTAAAAAAGACTGATAAAAGCTGACAAATGGGAAGCAGCTATTTTTTTTCCTTCTTCTGATGCCCCAGTTTTTCTCAGATGTCACAGATCACTTAGTTAAGGCCTAGAGTTCCTGTACATATTCCAGACAACTTGCGTGGCTTTATGGGCTGTGTGATGAGGTCCAGAGTCTGTCTTCAAGATGTGATTTCACAAGGTTTTGTGGCTGGGTATGTTCTTGGTACCAACTAAAAAATAAAGTGGGTTTTTGAGTTTTTCCCAGTGGCAGTGGGGTGAATTTTACAGAAGCCCTGAGGGGTTGGAAGAACATGCACCTTGCATACATTGTCCCTGGCATGTCCTTCATGCTGGGGGATAGCATGTTAATTGGACCCAGGTCCTGCTTTCAAGGAGCTCGGCCTATGGGAAAGAGAGACACACTCTAGAAAATAAGGTACTTGAAGAGCGAACAGACATGGGGTCCGAGATGGCATCCAGTAACAAGCCTTGGGTCTGATTTCACCAGGCAGGGGGGAACTAGGTGGTGTAGGAGGGTAAAGTGTGTCAGAATGAGCAGGGTGACCATGGGAACTAGAAGGACCTTGGTCAGGCTCTCAAGTGATCAAAGATGAGGCTGGAGATGCAGACAGAGCCTTTGCTGTTAGAGACCTTCCTGCCTTTTAGGAATTTATATTCAAGGAGCAAAGTTGATCTCAAATATCCTAAACTTCCTGAAAAGGAAAGAAGTGATCTCTGAATTTGACAGGTCAGATAGGTTGTCAGCATCGGTTTCAGAGTGAGCCCTGGAGTACTAGGATTTGTGTGTTGGGGAGAGAGCAGTGAGACTGAGCCAGAGAAATAAGAGATTCAGGGAGAGAATATGCAAATTTTTGACTTGGAGGGGAAGATTTCCCACAGTGGAGGCAGGAGGAAAGATACGGAGTAGAGGTGGCATTGTATTTACCATGTATTCGGATTATTTTCACTGGCCAAAGCTTTGATGAGGTCTGATGAAGTAGCTAGCCTCTCATTATGGGCTCAGTACATCTCCATAACCATGTATTAGTGGGGTTTTTTTTTTTTTAGATTAAGTTTTTTTAAATTTTTTTTTTTGAGAGACAGAGTGTGTGTGTGTGGGCGCGAATTGGGGGGGTGGGTGGGCAGAGAGAGGGAGACCCAGAATCCAAAGCAGGCTCTGAGCTGTCATTACAGAGCTGGACCTGGACTTGAACCCATGGACACTGGACTGCAAAATCATGACCTGAACCAAAGTTGTATGCTTGACTGAGTCACCCAGGTGCCCCTTGATATGATTTGTTTATTTTTGAGAGATTGCGTGCATGTTGGGAAGAGGGAATCAGAAGCGGGCTCTGTGCTGACAGTGCAGAGCCCGTTGTGAGAAAGGGTCAGACTCAACTGACTGAGCCACCCAGGCACCCCCAAAGATCAGTGTTTCCTAACCAGGGGTGATTTTGGCCATCTTAGGGATATTTGACGATGTATGGAAATACTTTGGTTGTATACTGGGGGAGAGGGTGCTCCTGGCATTGAGTGGGTTGAGGTCAGGGATGCTGATCATGATGTTATCATGTTCACATATACTGCTACAGTCAAGAATTATCTGGCCTCTTAAGTGCTAAGGTCAAGTAATTCTGCCTTAGAGATAGGTCCCTGCTGCCTAGTACATGGTTGTACTTGCGTGCGCTCGCAAGTAGTGTAGAAGACAAACCTAGATCACAAAAGATCATTCTGTACATATTTATCCACAGCTTCACTCAGTACTCTGTGTACTTGGTGAAATAACAGTACCTTGTTATGAGTGAAGTGTGTGAATAAGTGAAAGGTTTTATTTAACAAAAAAATCGTATTCTTGGGACTGCCTTTTTGCATGTTCCCTGGGTCAGGTTGGAATGGCTTCTTTTCTTGAAATAGCAAATATAAATTGGCAGTTCTTCCCACCTGCCTATCTTTAAAGTAAACCAATAGCTTAAAGTTAAGAAAACTTTCTTTACGGTTAATTTGCAAAGAGCATCTTGAAATAACAATGTTAAGAACAAAGTAGCTAAAGTGTATTAGACACTCAGAGCATATTTTTTGTGATTGTTTCCATTTTTTTAAGAGTCTATATTCTGGGAAGATGTGTTCTTCATCTTTCTGTCTTTAGTTTCCATGTAAAAGTACCGTTTTCTTTAGAAAAGCTCAACTCTGTGTAAATACAACTAAAGTAAAAATGGAAGACCAGCTCCTGAGAAGTGAGCCTGTTTGTCATTAGTCTTATTCAAAGGTGGGTTTATATGAATACATATTGTGTTTTATTTCATGGAGTAATATTTAATTGGGACAAGGAAGAGAAGAAAAATCTCAATCTATTTTATACAACAGAGAGTACAGAAAATATACGAGCAACAAAAAAGCTAATTGGTTCCATTTTATATTTTCACCTATAAAACACGAGTCACTACCATAAAAGCAGAGATTCAGTGTTGTGTTTCTTTCCCCTACCTTTCTGCATAAAACTAGAAATTCATTACAGGTTGGCAGCTTGAAGATAGGGATGTGGGATGTTTTGTATTTTCGTAAGTCAGGAAGGCATGGGGCTTTCTAAAGAATTTCATTTTAAAAATAGAAGTGACAAGACACTTTCTCATTATGAAATTTTATAACAGGATAAAATAGATACCTCCTACAGGCTTATTTTCCTGTGGAGCCAAGGCTCAGTTAAGTGGGCAGATGTTCTCAAGAGTTATTTTAATAAAATTTTACTTCTGGGTCCTTTGTCTCAGCTCAAAGCTTGACCTTCCGGTTTTGTTTTGTTTTGTTTTTTTGTTTTTTTTTAAGGTTTGTTTATTTTTGAGAGAGGCACAGAGCTTGATCCAGGGCTCAACCTCATGAACCTTGTGATCATGACCTGAGCTGAAGTTGGATGCTCAACTGACTGAGCCACCCAGGTGCCCTGGACTTCTGAGCTTTTTAATTGCCTTATTTATTGGTGGGTGAAGCCCTTAAATAGTCCTTACCTTAGCCTTTAATGAATATGGGAATTTGAAACTCTCCTTGTGGCCACTGTTTGCCTCATGAAGGTTTTCTTTTCTGAAAGAGCATCTGGTTAAGCAGGTCTGTCTGGAACACACTTATAGGACCCTAAGTATTCCCTAAGGCATGTCTTCGCTAAGATATGAAAATGATTTTTTGTTTTTTAGCAAATTTAAATATTTAAAATTTCTGGACAGGTTATTTAATGAACCAACTGTGAATCTGTCTTCAGAAAAATTACATTTTCCAGTTAAATGAAAGAAAACTGGTAAAACAAGAGCTCAATCTTACATGCTTCTTTTATTTAAAACAATTTAAAATTTTGAACAAAATATTCTGAAAATATTTTCCCATTTTCTGTAGTTAAGAATTGGCATAATTTCTTTTTCCCCTCAAGCTCCTTTTCTAGAGTTGGCATCAGAATTATCTTGGGACCCCAAGGAGCCAGGAAGGACTTGCAGTTCTCTTCCGTGAGGCAAAGAATGAATCAGATTATTTCCTCGGTAGGGAATTTATGCGCAGATTTCTTACCTTACACCTCACTTGGTCCCTTTAGACTCCTTTTTGTCCCCAGTGGTTTAGCATCACCTGCTAGACTAGCTTTTCTGGGCCCACAGTTTTCCCTGGCTTGTCCTACCACCTTGCTAGAAATTTTGCAGGGCTCCCTCCTGCTTGGGAAATCAAGTCTAGTCTGGAATTGACATTGAGAGCCCCTGAAGGGTGCTTCTCAGACCACCCTGCTCAGCCAACTGTCCATTGCTTTTCTGCTGACCCCTCACGGCAGCCACATGGGCCTCCTGGCTTCCAGGTGGGCCACTCGCTGTCTCAAAGCACCATGTGCCTTCGCTTCGACAGATCACTTGTCATCTCTCTGGGCGGCTTTGGAATCCTCCGTGTAGCCCTGGCACCTGTCAGGTTCCCACTGCTGAGTGGCAGAGAATCTGCCTAAAAGAACTGTTTTAAAGATAAAAAAAAAGTATTTTAAATTCAGCTGTAACTCTGTGTAAATATAACTAAGCTCTGTCAACATTTATATAACTTTTGCAGTCCTGCAGATGGAATTTTCAAATTGAGGGTTGGGAACCATCTCTTATTTATCTTTATATCCAGTTGGGACCAACCTCAGGTATTCAGAAAATAATGAAGGACTGGTCAAACTCTGTGTAGCATGTGTTAAACTATTATTGTAAATTGTGGTACCATAGAAAGACTTAAAGATACAGAAGAAGCAGCCTAGATTCTCATACCTCCTCCCTCATTTACTCACTTTGGGGAAAGCTCTTGTTTTTATTTCCGGAACCATCTGCCTCCTCTTCCTGCTGCTGAAGGCTGTTGGGACAATCAAAAGAGCAACAGTGTGTAAGGGGGCTTTGAAAATAACAAAGCTCTGTGCAGTTTTAAGGTGAGATTTTGTAATATTTGTGACAGAAGAGCCTTCTCAAATCCCACCCTACTGTCTCCATCCACTCAAGTTCATTGGCAGTTCCTGCCAAAATAAGCAACCCATATTACTGTATTCCTTTCTCAGTGTTGGAACCTTCTGACTTAAATAGCTTATGTTATTCTAGATCACAATTCTGCCTCATTTAGGTATTATTGGTTTTAATGGGACTATAATCGGATCGTAGCACACTATTAGGCCTGAATCAGGATCCATGGTTTTCATTTGGAGTAGACACACTGGCCGTTTCAGCTGATAACGCAATGGTCCTGTGCCCTAATCAGGCCCCAGTGCATCTGCCCGACAGGAGAACAGTTTGTAAGCTTGCTGTGTTACCTACTTTTAGTGCTGCCTCTGTACCTCTCGTTGTTTCTACCACAGCTCGCTGGTGTGAGGGAGAGGTATAAGGGTGGACAAGGGGCTCCAGTGTTCGAATGCCTTTGTCCCAAGGCTGTCGGCACAGTGTGACTCTGAGCCTTGGCTTTTTCTTCTCCATAAAATGAAGGAAATACATTAACAGGATGCCTGACCCTCAAGAAAAAAATAGCTATTAGGAATTTTTAATATTTGCTTGAAATTGAGTTTCAGACTTCCCAGGAAATGGTAGTTTGAGTCAAACCCATTGAGATATGTTTTTTCCCTAAGTACTCCTATTTCAATAGAAAAATAGGGCTCGGGGAGCCTAGGTGGCTCAGTCAGTTAGGCATCTATTAGTTTTAGCTCAGGTCATGATCTTAGTTTCATGGGTTCGAACCCTGCATCAGGCTCTGTGCTGGAAGCATGGAGCCTGCCTGGGATTCCCTCTCTCCACCCCTCCTCCACTCTCACTGTCTCTCTAAAAAATCTACAAACTCAAAAAAAATTAAACCAAAAAACAGGGGTTTACCAACCCTTTTGGCTGGGCTCACCTTTAAATAGGAATCACAATCCTTTTTGTCCTTTGACTCTGTGAGAATAACCTAGCCAAGTTGATGGAGTTTCCTTAATCTGTTTTCATCTGCCTTTAAACCTGGAGTAGGGATGATGGGGTCAGAAGGAGAGGGAATTTCCGGGTGAAAAAACGAGAAAAGTGGGCATGTGAGGGAGGACCAGGCTCTCCTACCTTTACGTGGCTTCCAGTTGTTGAGTTCAAGGAGTTACTCCACCACTTGCTGGACTGGCATGGAGAGATGAACCCCTCTGTGATGGACATTTTTACAGTTTTTAATCTATGGTAACAAAGACCATCCAGTGTAATGACTGCCATGTCACCACCCACTGCTGTAACCTACGAAACAATGAGCACAGTAGTAGCTAACGTTTTCTGATAACCTAGTGACTGGTCCATGGTTAGCCAAGACTTCACGATGGATTAGCTTTATTCTCTTGACATCTGTGTTGAGGTTCTGTTTTTATCCCCATCTTACAGATGAAGAAACTGAGGTCAAGAGGAGCTAAATAACTAGTCTCAGGCCACTGGAAAAAATAAGTAGCACAGCCAGATTCATACCCCAGCAGGTTGTTCAAGTTTGGGGTCTCACTATTTTCCAGAGCCTATGGCTGAACTCATTCTTTAAATGTACTTACATTGAATAGTTCTTATTAACAGTCCTTGAGATCAGTATATTGATCCATCTGAGCTTCCTGTTGTCTCTCTTTGGAGGAAGAAACACTTTCTCAAACACTATTTGGCCTTTGTTTTCCAGCTTCCATCGTGATTCAGAAATGGTGGTGTCACATGAACCCTTGCTTGGAAGGAGAGGATTGTAAAGTGCTGCCAGATCACTCAGGGTGGTCCTGTAGCAGTGGCCACAAAGTCAAAACTACAAAGGCAAGTATAGACCAACACATTCTCATTTACAACTTCCCCAGATTATTAACTATGCGTTTCCCCCCTTCATTTTATCCTGGCACCACCCACGAGATTATTTTATGTTGATAAACCTCCCTGGCTGGTGCCATCCTGTTACTTTGGCCTTTTGAAAAGCCCCTTTTCTAGTATCACCCTTTATGTCAGCTTGTATGGGCAGCGACTTGCTGCATGAGCTTGTCATTTTAGGCAGGGTCACTCAATTCATTGCAGCTCCTCCAGGAGCCTGATTTATGATAAAGGGATCAGAGTCAAGAGGCCAGTATATCCAAACAGCATGGTGAGATTCCACATCCAGATGTTTGCTGAAGGAGAGATACTTCCTGTGAGGAGTGTCAGTAGTTGAAGACTCAAATCAAAGTGCTGTGTTAAGAGTTGTCTCCTCCAGTGATGGGCTTTCTAGTCCCCATCCTTTCAGAAGTCTACCAGTGTCTCCCCAGTTCTTGAGCCTGAAGTCTTCTTTCTTCCTTACCTCTCCATGGCCACTGTATTATTGGTCCCTGGGCTTATTACTCCCACCCCCCACCTTGAGCACTTGTCACCATTCTTGTAACAGTAGTCCTGTCTCTGCTGCGTCTCATCTTGATGCCTCACATTCACTCAGGCCATCCTCCATACCATGACTACCATCACATTTGTGAAATGCACATCTTTCTAGCTACTCTGTCTATCCTTGCCTGTCTGAGTCTTAACAAATAACCTGGTAAGCCATCTCCTCTTTTTTTTTTTTTTTTTTTTTTTTTTTTGCTGTTTCAGCCTTCTGTTAGTACCTCTTGGTGCCTTTGCAATTCCAGAGGAAGGTGTTTTTCCTGGAATGTGCTTCCCTCCTTTCTTTACTCCTTAACCATTATTTCTCTAGAGACCTTCACTGATGATACAGGAGACATGAATCTCTTTCAACATTTATTTACTATGGTTATACTTCCGATGGAATGGTGTAGTTAGATGCTTAGTACCGAAAGCTTTCTAAGAACAGACCTCTGAAGTCAGGGCCCATGTCTGTTTTTAGTTACCTTCATAGTCCCAGTAACTTTTTTGAATCAAAAGTAATAAAATTGGTTATCCTAACGTACTAAAAGTTAGAACACATAACATTTTATAAAAACTATCAATAGACATTTTAGCTGGCATCAAATACAAAATCATCAGTAGTATAATTATCGACTTTTGGTTAGGAATAGGAAGATGACTAGGATAAATGACCTGATAAGGCTTATCTCATTTATTGTGCTTTGCAATACTTTTTATGGTTTGTTGTCGTTATTACAAGTTGAAGGTTTGTGACAACCTCGTGTCAAGTAAGTCTGTCAGCATCATGTTTTCCAGTAGCACTGGCTCAATTGGTGTCTCTGTGTCCCCAATTTTGATAATTCTCCCAGTATTATTTGTTATGGTTATCAGTGATCACTGATGGTACTATTGTAACTTGAGGGTGGCACCCCTGTGTGTCTTCTGTTCCCGTCTCTCTTCCTCTCCTTGGGCATCTGTATTTCAACAATATTGAAAGTAAGCCAATTAATAACCCTCTATGGGCCTCTGAGTGTTCCAGTGAGAGGAAGAGTCACATGTTTCTGGCTATAAGTCAGAAGCTGGAAGTGATTAGGCTTAGTCAGGAGACCTGACACAGTTAGCCAGGCTGTGAATGCAAAGGAAACACTCAGGAAGGACATTTTTAAAAAAACTACTCCAGTGAACACACAAATAAGAAGAAAGTGAAACAGCCTTATTGCTTCCATGGAGAAAGTTCTAGGAGTCTGGATAAAAGATCCACCTAGCCACAATATTCCCTTAAACCAAAGCCTGATCCAGAACAAGACCCTAACTCTTCCATTCCATGAAGGTAGGGAAGAAAAGTTTGAAGCTAGCAGATAGTGGCTCATGAGATTTAACAAATAGGCCATCTCCATGACGTTAAAGTGAATCAGCTACTTACCTAGAAGTTTTAGCTAAGGCAATGAAGGTGGCTACTCAAAACAATAGATTTTCATTGTAGACAAAACAGCCTTCTGTTGGAAGAAGATGCCATCTAGGACTTTGATAGCTAGAGAGGAGAAGTCATTGCCTGCGCGGGCTGACTCTCTTGTTAGGGGCTAATGCAGCTGGTGACTTCAGGCTACAGACAGTGCTCCTTTACCATTTAAAAAAATCCTACAGTCCTTAAGAATTAGGCTTAATCTACTCTGCTCTAGAAAGGAAACAAAGCTTAGATGACAGTCTGTTTACAACTTGGTTTACTAAATATTTAAGTTGTTGAGACTTACTGCTTATAAAAAAGCTGTCTTTCAAAGCAATGTACCTGGTCACCGAGGAGCTCTGATGGATCTGGGCATTCTAGATGCCATTCAGAACACTTCTCTTTCTGGGGAAGAGGTCAGAATTAACAGGAGTTTGGAAGAAGTTGCTTTTAACACGCATGGATGGCTTTGAAGGGTTCAAGTCTTCACTGTAGATGTGGTGGAAACAGCAAGAAAACTAGAAATGGAGCCTGAAGATGGGAACAAACTGCTGCCATGAGAAACTGTAAGAGACGAAGAGGTGCTTCTTAGGGTCGAGCAAAGAAAGTACTTTCTTGAGATGGAATCTACTCCTCAGGAAGATGCTGTGAAGAGTGCGGACCTAACAACAAAAGATTTAGAATATGACATCAACCTAGCTACGAAAGGGTTCTCAGTAGGATTCGAGAGGATTGATTCTCATATGGGTAAAATGCTATCCAACAGCATGGCATGCTCTAGAGAACTTGTCCATAAAAGGAAGAGTCAGTCAGCGTGGCTGAATAGGTGGTCTTGTTATAATAAATTGCCAGCCACCAGCCACCCCGAATAGTCGGTGCCATGAACACAGAGGCAAGGCCCTCCACCAGCAAAAAGATTATGACTGACTGTAAGCTCAGATGATAGTGGGAAGTTTTTAGCCATGAAGTATTTTTACACTAAGGCATGTACATTACTTTTGTAGACCAAATGTTATCGCACACTTAACAGAATATAGTGTAGTGTAAACATAACTATTATATGCACTGGCAAACCAAAAAATTAATTTGGCATGCTTTATCGTGATACTCATTTTCTTGTGATGGTGGTCTGGAGCTGAACATCTCTGAGCTAATGCCCGTAGATGCTTTTACATCCACAGCAGTGGAAGTTCATGGAGTCCCTTGTTGGTGGACAAAAGAGGTTAACATTCCGCATCACTTCTATTAGCTCCTCTTCTAAGCTGCTCCAAATTAACTTCCAATCTATATAGCCCCAAGTGTACTTGCTAAGCAAACCCTGCCTTACAATAATTCCACTATCCTTCCCCCACTCCTGGCCCTTTTCAGACCTTTTTTCCCTGTCCCCTTCCTGAATACGTATCTTAGAGTTGCCAATGAGCTAGCATATTATATCCATCAATGATAAAAATTTTTTATCCTATTTCTTGTGGATGAAGAAATAACTTTTGTAAGATTATACTTGTATTGATTCTTTTATGTAAATATAAAACAAAACCATGGACACAAGCCAACTCTGTTCTGGAAAAGACTGTGTCTAAGTAGTCTCTTGCTGGAGAGGCTCCCTCTCTATTTATGTGCAGTTAGAGCATTTGCAGGAAGCAGACCTTTAGGGGCATTTTGGCTCTGTGTGCTGGGAACAGAAGTTTGCTCTAGCTAAATCCTCAACGGTAGTGACATTTCATCGGGCACTTCGAAAAGTTGTAGAAACACAATACAGTCCCTAGGCCATCATGATCCTTAGCTGCTGCTTATATTTTTTTAGTGATATGCCACTTGAGAATAATCTCCAAGTAGTAAAACTTTGTTTCCTTTATTAATCCAACTCATTGTGCCAACATTTTATGTCTTTTATGGCTCTTGGGAATATAGAGTAAATTCATTTGTGGAGGTGTGACTGGCTTCTGGGAAGAGCTTGGTCCCCTCAGAAGCTCGTTCTCATAAAATAGATACTAATCTTACCCCACAAGTGAGACAGCGGGCCTCCAACAAGGTTGAGCAATTCCACTTCTCCAGGGGATATTAACTATGTGACAAAATAGTTTTCATTTTCCTTCAACAGTTCCTGCACCAGAACATCAACACGTGGAAAGGCTAAAAAGTAAGAGGATCTGCAGTAAGACACCTATGGCAGAATTTTATTTTCCATTTAAATGCAAACATGAAAAGAGTTAGTCAGGTTGAGAGAGGAACAGATTTAGATGAAGATCAGAAAATGTGGGGGGACAATTTCCTAACCCGCTGTGCTGGCTTTTCCACATATGAAAGGTTGGCAGTGAGTTTATTGTGCCTGTATAGTTTTCAGTGTTCCCAGAGAGAAGTCAGCTACTAGTTCTCGTGGAAAAAATGCAACTTTCACTGTCATTCTCCATATTAAAGCTCCTACCACCTGCACACAATGTTGTTTCAGCACCAGAGCCAACCATCGGCCAGGGCTGTTTGATAATGGAAGTAAGTCATATTGGAATTAAAAAAATCATAAAGAGCTAGGTCTTAGGGGCAGTTTTTCTATCAAGGGGTCAGTTTTAGTTACCACATGTTTTGGGGGGGCCTGTTTAGGTGTCTTGTGGGTAGAGGCCTGACAGGTTGTAAAAATCTTAAAATGCATAGAAGGACCTCCCATAGCAAAGAATGATCTGGCTCCAATGTAAACAGTGCTGAAGCTGAAAGAAACCCCTGCTTCATTTATTTTTTCCTGATATCTCTTGGTAAGCATCCCACCTGATTCTCTTACTTCCTTTACTTCTGTTAAGTTTCCATGCAGTGTCTCCATGTTTCCAGTATTTCACATTAGAAAACTGGAGACAGGAGTTAAACAAGAGGCTTTCTCTGCAACACATCTCTCACCCTCAAGATCTAAGATGACCCCATTCTTAGGATATCTGCCTCCATACACCCTGTGATTGGTACCTTTCTGTTTCTTAGGCTAGCACTGTGAATCATCCTCATTCTCAGTGGCAATAGTGGCCATGGGAAACTCACCATCAGAGCTTGTCCCCCCTGTTCTGAGCCCCACTCATTAGATAGTCTGGTATAGTAAGTCTGAGAGAGGCCAACCGTTCTTAAAAAGTTCTTCTTACGTGGATTCTCATTTAACTGGGCCCCACACCTGCTCTGTTTTAGCCTTGGCACTGTTTTCTGTGTTTCCAGGGTAAATTTCCTGCCCAGGTCTCTCCTTGAGAGACCATCAATGGATCCCCGTGAATAACAGAAAGTAGAGTGTAAGCATTGTGAGGTGATGCCCCTAAATGTGACTCACCCAATAGACCATGTGTCTCCCTACCCCCACTTCTACCTCATTTATCAGT
Source organism: Helogale parvula (assembly GCA_004023845.1). Taxonomy (NCBI): domain Eukaryota; kingdom Metazoa; phylum Chordata; class Mammalia; order Carnivora; family Herpestidae; genus Helogale; species Helogale parvula. Next base: position 203,699 of record PJEM01001969.1, read on the forward strand.
TCTCTTTTCTAAAATTCTTGTCTTGAAGGTCCAGCTGAGATGGTTCCTTGTCTTTCCTGAGTAGAGCTAGACTAGAGCTAGTATTGGCACGTTAGCAATCTTGTATCCACCACATTCCAAAGCGACAAAGAACCTTCCATATACAATTAGCAAAATGAAAATTTTACAGAACAAGATTCTTTAGGATTGATTGTCATTCAACTTTAGATAGGCTCCAAACTGGGTGCGGAAAGTAACCTTTCTTAAATAAGATGCATTGAGAATAATATCCTACATATATACTTAGATACAGAACGAGCTCATGTGGCAATAGCCACCATTTCCTGAGGTTACTCACAGGGCCGTGCCCTTCACTCACTCTTCACCACAACTGAAGGGAGAAGATACTGCTTTAGCATTTAGCAGCTAAAGATGCTAAGACAGTGATACTACCACCTCAGAAAATGACCACCTCCATAATCAGGGTATTTGAGATTAAGACTCTGAAGTGGTCCCTGAACCCTCATTCTATCATGTGTCCTCATGGCGTCACCTTTCAGCTCTTCTATCAAAGTGATCCTCTTAACAGTCTGGCCGTGATACATCCCTCATCTCCCCCTTGTACCTGAGGTGGAGAGAGACCTAAGTTTTTGTTCCTAGGTGAGCAGGGCTCCCTCTCATCCTTCCTGCATCTCATCATCGGACAATCCTCTCAAAACCACTAGACTTCTACTCACCTGGCCCTACTATCTGTATTTTTCCTTTAGTGCATATCACTTTCTGACATATCGTTTCTCTGCCTATTCATCCATTCCTTTCCTCTAGAATAGGAATCACCAGGCTATGGTTTGCAAGCCATATCCAGCCCCTGGCCTGTTTTCCTATGAATGGACTGTATGCCTTTAAATGGTTGGAAACAAAAGGAAAAAAAAATTCATAATATGAAAATTATATGAAATCCCAACTTCATTGTCTACAGCTAGCATTTTATTGGGATGAAACGTCACCCACTAATTTACCTGCTGTATCATCTATGCTCCTTTTTTGCTATAAAGGTAGAGTTAAGTAGTTGTGACAGTGACTATAGGGACTGCAAAGATGAACATATTTACTCTCTGGTCCTTTATAGAAAAAGTATTCTAGCCCTATTCTAGGTAAACTCCATGATGATAGGTTTTTATTGTGAAATATATAAAAGAAAGGCTTTATTTCAATTAGCAAATTTGAGGTTTGAATATATACTTGGTTGGGTCTAAAGACTAGGTATGATGACTGTCATCAACTATATTTTTATGTTACAGGCATGTTCAAATCTTAAACTTTTTGGTTTTCCCCCCCTCTAGCTTGTATATGGATTATCTAATCTGTAAAATACCTTGCATTACCAAGTAAAACTATTTGAAAATAGAGAAAACAACAGTAAACTTAATGAACATCTGTTTCCATAATTATGGCAGTTTTCTAAAATTACCTATTTTTTAAAGTAGAAGTGAACTACATTAAAAAGTAACAAAGGTAGCATTTTGATCTTGACATACACTGATCTTAATTGGCATTCATTTGAAAAAATTTAGTGCCTTCAAGAAAGCATGCTCAGCATGCATGAGTTAACTTGATGGGCAATGGATTGTGCCTATTCGGATGGGGTTTTTCTAACTCTAAAAAATACCACGCTGAAGTACTTAATACCACGTTGTGGAAGCCTTTGTGCATGTTTTCTTTGCAACTGAAAGCAACGCATGTAAAGAATTTGATTTGAACAGGTGATTTGGTGAGGTTGGTTACAGATAAAGGGAACAGTTTGCTAAAGGGTCACACAGACAGGGACTTAGGGGGCTGAGGTACTGAATGCTCACTTATTTGTTTCAGGTAACACGGTAGCAAAGAGAGGTGTGCTTCCCATGGGAGGAGCGACAGGCTGCAGACGTCTCCTGTTGGAATTACCTTCCTGGCTGGTTTGTGGAAAATCATCTTGGACTTCAGCTACATCACATTTGTATATGTGTGCTGTGCGGAGTGTCACTCACTTAACTGCCCCAGCCCTCTCGGCTTCATGGTTTTATTACATTGAATTATAGCCATAGGCTGCCACACGATTCCTGTCCTATCTGGATCCCAAGGACCACACCTCCAAGAAACCCCAGAGGAACAAAGCAGAGACTTCAGAATAGATCTCTACTGCTCTTCTGTTTCTTTCCGCCTTCACAAAGGAGCGTGGACAGGTTCAAAGGGTTCTTATTCTGTTCCTCTTTTGAACTTTTCCTTTAGCCCTCGCATTTAAGTGGTTTCTAAAGGGTCTAAGTACCAAAATGCTTTGGCAAAACATATTTGCAGATGTAGATTGGTGAACTCTGAGTAACTGGCAATGAAATTTATTTTATAAATCTTAATGAATAGACTTGCTGGGGTTATTGTGTGTGCATTTGTATTTCTGCTTTAGAGGATTTAAATGTTTGCATTTTAAATTCTGTTGTCAGGTTAGCAGAAATAACATTTTAACATCAGTGCACCATTTTACTGAGTGCTAAGGAAGTATATCAGCTCCAATATTTTATAACCAAAGCTTGATCATGACATATTCACAAAAGAAAGAAAACCTGTGGGGATTTTTATGGCTTAACATGTAGTCGTAGGGATAAATTATTTAAAATCTAAAACAGTCTCTGTTTAGATCAAGGGTGATTTCTGAGATCCAGTCTAATGTCAGTTAAAATATTTTCTTAACCCTTAGAAGTTTTGAAATACTAAATTTTTAGACTGTAAATGATTTCTTCTTCACTTAGCACTTTTCTCATTTGTTAGGCATTTTGTTTCTTTAAATGTAAGTAAAATCGGAGTCATTTTCTCTCGGTTTAATGATTTCACAGCAGACGTGTGTCTGCATATTCTCAGATACTGTTGTGCAGAAAAGTGACTGGCCCAGATTTTAAATGTATAATTCATTAAAACACATACTAGTGTAATAAGTGATAGATTTTATAAAGAAATGCCAGAAACATCCTTTCTGCACTATTAAATATCCCTGTTCTTTCACAATTATTGGGGAAAATATTACTCTAACGTTTTTAGGAGTAACAATACATCTATTTTAGTCTTGCAAAAAGAATGGAAATGGGTGACATCCATTTGGTGGCTAACTTTGAATCTGGATGCTTACCAGAATTATTACTGTCATATGACTAAGTAAAAAATTCACTCTGCTGATGGCACATAAGTTTTTGTGATTATTTTAGTGCCTTAAATGCAAATGTGAAAAATCACTTAAAAATTACATTTAGTTTTGGGCGTGTAAACTGTATGGCAAACTTGAGACCTCCACTTAATCAAATTCCCCTACATTTTAGAAGGTCTTTAATTCTACATGTGTAAGGCCCCACATGATGTTTTATGCATACTCTGCTGCCTTTAAGTACAGACCCTCCATGATAGGGAGAGAGAGCTTAAAAAGTCGATTTTACAGTACATGAAAGAATGCGTGAGTCTTTTGCCCATACATCTGATATTGGACACCAAATAAAATCAAGTAAAAATGACACTGCTTCACCTGGAGGTGCATCTCTAGGGTGTAAACTACTTTGGGGGAATAAATGGTCCATGGCGGGTATCAGAGCTGCCATTTCATCCATTATTGCTTCAAAGTATACTTTTTATCGAGTTCAAAAGTGAGTCTCGAATTGGAGCTTACTTCGAGAAGCATTTTAATATTATCATCCCTATACCATTCCTGTAAGAAAGTAGATAATGTAGTTTTCTATGTATTCTAGGATTCAAAGCCACGATATCAATGGAGTTGTGAGAACATGAGTCGTGGAGCATTAAGCCCTCTGATTGTGGCACTTGTGATCTCTGCATTGGCAAATTTTCGATTCCTATATCTAAAAACCTGAAGCTGCCCAGAAAGGTTGTGGACTCTCCTAAGAAAGCAGCAACATGGGGTGCTTGGGTGGCTCAGTTGGTTAAGCACCTGACTTTGGCTCAGGTCATGATCTCATGATTTGTGGGTTCAAGCCCCACGTTAGGCTCTGTGCTGACAGCTCGGAGCCTGCTTCAGATTCTGTGTCTTGCTGTCTCTCTGTCCCTCATAAATAAATAAACTTTAAAAAAATTAAAGGAAGCAGCAACCTCCTGGATTTTATAGGTCTTTTGCAGATCCAGGATTGTTGCTCTAAACTATATGGCCCTCAACTATACACATGTGGCACTTCATTCATAAACTAAGTTAAATAGACATTTAATGAACAAATTTAATGCCAAGACTCCTAAACGATCTACCCTTATACACACAAATCCACTTTTTCTTCTCAAGTTGGTGGTCTTTTGTGAATATTCCCATTTTAGAGAATTGAGGACCCAATAAAATTTAACTTAACCAAACTCAGACAGTTACTACTCGAAATTTTAGGAGAGCTTGTCAGATAACATATATTAATCCTGTGTCCTAGGGTATCAGGACATAGGCTAGCCTTAGAATGTGACTAGTATCTGACCTAGTTTATCAGGGTCAGCACCTACACTCGTGGCCACAATCTTACCATATGCCAGTATACTGATGCAAAATCCTACCACTAATATTTTTGAATTGGGTGAAGGGAGATGGTCCTTTGAGCCTAAGAAGCCTCAGAACTCTCTTTCTCCTGTGGACAAACCACATCTACAACTAAGTATAAAGCAGTTTCTACTGAAGAACATAAGGTTGATTGAACAGCTTTGATGTAACCCATGATAGGGCGACCACATAAAGTAGGACAGATGGACACATGGTAGTGATGGGAACACCACCCCTGATCAGATGATCTGCACTGGGGAGGGAGATCACTGAGAGGCCTGTACACACACTCACCGGCCCCAGGCACAGCCATTTAAACGGCAACTACACTGAAAGGAAAGCCATTGACTACCCTAGGGCACAAACCACAGTGTGGGAACTCTTTGAACACTCGCTCTGGGGTCTGAGGTGCTACCATGCATTATTGTTTATATAACCTCCTACCTTCATGGGAGCCTGAGCCTGAGCCTGAGCACCAGCTCCAGCCATTCCACCAAGGTAGCCTCAGTGTATGCTCCAGGATTCCCATGGCCTGTGCCCAAATCAACCATCCTTCCAGGGCAGCCCTGGCACCAAATACCTGAGAACTCCTTCAGGCCTGTACCACTTGAGCTATCCTTCAAGGGTGGCCCCATCAAAGAGCACCCTGGCAGAGTGGCCACTTTCACTTCAGTTCTGGCTAGCCCTCCAGGGCAGCCTTGGGGACATGCCCTAAGAAGTCCAGCTGTCCTGCCAAGGCCGATCCAGTTCATAGCACCCTGGGACCTTGTGGTCCATTCCAGCTCAGTTGTCCTGCCAGGAACAGGAACCCTCCAGCCTGCGTCGGATTCAGCTTAGGCGGCTCAGTCAAAGCCACCAGGCACAGTCTACACAGGGGGTACTCCAATTCAAGGTGACTCTTTCAAGATTGGGAGAGGTAGGTATGCTCCATAACAGATGTCACAGATACAAACACAGTTCAAAAAAGAATAATGAGATTGAGGAATGCAATACAAGCAAAAGAACAAGATAGCCCAGCTCCCCCCGCCCCCAAAACCTAATGAAACAGAGATTAGTAATTTACCTGATAAAGAAATCAAAGGAATGGTCATAAAGATGCTCATTCAACACACAACTCCAAAGAAGAATGGAAATATAGAGGGGAAAGACTGTTAGAAAATATAAGTATCAACCAAGTCATAAAGTTGAAGAACATAATAACTGATCTGAAAACTGCACCAAAGGTGTCAACTACAGATTAGATGATACAGAACATGTCAGTAATGAGGAGGAGAGAACACTGGATATTACCCAGTCAGAAGACCTAAAAGAAAAGAACTAAAAAATGAGACGAGTTGGACCTCTGGAACAACATCCAGCATGTTAATATTACATTATATTGATCCCAGCAGAAGAAGAGAGATAAAGGGGCTAAAAACCTTTTTAAAAGAAATAATGGGTGAAAAGTTATCTAACCTGGGGAAGGAAATTGACATATGGGTCCAAAAAGCAGTCTCCAGAATCCAAAGAGATCCAAACCAAGACATAATATAAAAGCAAAAGTTAAAGAGAAAATCTTAACATAGCAAGAGAAAAACAAATAGTTGCATATAAGGGAAACCTTGTAAGAGTATCAGCTGGTATCAAACTTTGAGGCTGAAAGGGACAAACTTACAACCAAGAATACTTCACCTGGTAAAGTTATCATTCAGAATTTAAGGTGAGATAAAGAGTTTCCCAAAGAACTAAACCAGCTTTACAACAAATGTTAAAGGGTCTTCTTTGAGCAGGAAAGGACTTAACTAAAAATTAGAAAATATATAAAAGAAAAAAATCTCAATGGTAAAATGGAATATATTCCATATATCAGCCACTTGAAAAGCCAGTATAAAGCTTAAAAGACAAAAATTGAAACTAACTCTAATTACAGTAAGTAGTTAAGGGATATACAAAATAAAATGAAGTAAAATAAGACATCAAAGACAAAGCATAGAGTTTAAAAATGTGGGGTATTGGGACACCTGGGTGGCATGGTTGAGTGTCTGATTTTAGGTCATGATTTTGCAGTTTGTGAGTTCAAGCCTCACATCAGGCTCACTGCTGATATTGTAGAGCCCACTTCAGATCCTCTGTCCCTCTTCTCTTTGCCCCTCCCAGGCTTGCACTCTCTCAAAAAAATGTGGGGTATTAAAATGGATTTGAACTTTAATAACTATCAGCTTAAAAATAAACTGCTACATATGTAAATCAGTATCTATGTAGCTCATGGTAGACTTAAGCCAAACACCTACAGTAGATATACAAAATATTGAGAGAAGGGAACCCAAACATAACACTAAAAAATACCATCAAATCCCAAGGGAAGATATTGAAACAAAAAAGGAACTATAGAAACAACCAGAAAACAATTAACAAAGTATCAATAAGTATATGCCTTCTAATAATTACTTTAAAGATAAACGAACCAAATACTCCAATAAAAAGATATGAAATGGCGAAATGGATAAAATCAAAACAAAAGAAGACCTATCAATATGCTACCTACAAGAGACTCACTTCAGATTTAAAGACATACACAGACTCCAAGGAAAGAGATGGATAAGGGATTCCATGGAAAGGGAAATGGAAAGAAAACTAGTGCAGTAATACTTCTATCAGACAAAGCAAACTTCAAAACAAAAACTGTAACAAAAGACAAAGAAGGGCATTACATAATGATAAAGGGATCAATCCAAGAAAAGGGTATAACATTTGTATATATTTATGCACCCAACATATTATATATCTTAAATATAAAAAGCAAATGTTAAGAGACAGAAAGGGAGAAACTGACAGTAATACAGTAATAGTGAGAGACTTTAACACCCCACTCACTTCAATGTAGATAAAGATCATCTAGACAGAATCAATAAGGAAACACTGGCCTTAAATGATACTCTAGATCAGGTGGACTTAATAGATACATATAGAACATTCCATCTTCAAACAGCAGAAGACACATTCTATTCAAGTATATATGAGACATTCTCCAGGACAGATTGCCTATTACACCACAAAACAACTCTCAATGAATTTAAGATTTAAAAAAAAAATCACTTTTTCTAATCACTTTTCTAGTTTCATAGAAACTAGAAATCAATTACAACAGGAAAAATTGGGGAAAACCCACAAACATGCAGACACTAATATGTTATTAAACAACCAATAGGTCAATGAAGAAATCAAAGAAGAAACTAAAAAGTAACTTGACAGAAATAAGAATGGAAACAGATTTCCTAAGTCTATCAGATACAACAGAAGAAACTTTAAGAGGCAAGTTCATAGTAGTGATACAGGTGTACTTCAACAAACAAGAAAAATCCCAGATAAACAATCTAACTTTAGAAGAATAGAAAAAGAGCAAACAAAAGCCTAAGTTAGCAGAAGGAAGGAAATACTACAGATAAAAATGAAAATAAATGAAAGAGAGCAAAAACTTAATAAGAAAAGATCAGCAGACCAAATAGGTTCTTTGGAAAGATAAACAAAATGAATAAACCTCTAGCCAGACTAATCAAGGAAAAAAAAAAACAGATGGAGGGCCAAAATAATTCAGAAGTGAAAGAGAAGTTACAACTACCACCACAGATACAAAGAGACATAGAGATTACTACAATTATTTGCCAATAGACTGAAAACCCTAGAAGAAATAGACAAATTCCTTGAAACATACAACGTTCCAAGACTGAATCATAAATCAACTATCTGAACAGATTGATTACAAGTAATCAAATTGAATTAGTAATTTAAGAACTTACCCAAACCTCAAGTCCAGTATCAGTTGAATTCTACCAAATAAAGAAATTCACTTAGTAATTTAAGAACTTGCTAAAACCAAAAGTCCAGTCCAGTTGAGTTCTACCAAATATTTAAAGAAGACTTAAATATCTCTCCTCAAAATTTACAAAAAATTTTAGAGGAAAGAATGTTTCCAAACTCATTTAATGAAGCCAGCATTACCTGATACCAAAACCAAACAATGAGACTCCAAGAAAATTAAACTACAGGCCAATATCCCTGATGAACAAAGATGGAAAAATCCTCAACATGATTTTAACAAACTGAATTCAAAATGCATTGAAAGGGTAATACACCATGATTAAGTGGGAATTATTCTAGGGATGCAAGAATGGGTTAATGTGTGAAAATCAATTAGCATGACACACCAGGTTAAGGAAACAAAGGATACAAATCAATTGATTATCTACAAAGCATTTAACAAAATTCACCAAAACAGTTAAGGAAGGAAGTTGGCTCAATAATAAAGGTCATATGTGAAAACTAACAGCTAACATCTACCTAATGGTAAAAAGCTGAAGCTTTCCTTTTGGATCAGGAACAAGACAAGGATATCCACTCTTACCATCTTTATGCAACATATATTGAGAAGTTCTTGCCATAGAAATAAGACAAGAAAAAAGAGGCATCCATATCAGAAAGGAAATAGTAAAGCTATTTGCAGATGCTATGATACTATATGTTAAAAAACCCTAAAGGCTTTGCCAAAAAACAATCAGAACTAATAAATGAATTCTGTGAAGTGACAAGATACAAAGTAACATACAGAAATGGGTTGTGTTCAAAAACACTAATAATGAAACATGAAGTTCTAAAAACAGTATCATTTACAATTTGATCACAAAGAACAAAATATCTAGGAATAAATTTAACCAAGGAGGTTCAGAAACTGTACTTTGAAAACTCTAAGACATTAATGAAAGAAATGAAAAGTGACACAAATGGAACAATAATCTGTGCTCATGGATTGGAAGAATTAATATTAAATGTCCATACTACCAAATACAATCCATATTAAAGTACCAAAGACTTTTTTTCACAAAATTGGAACAAAAATGCTAAAATTTATATAGAATCATTAATAGCAAAACAATTTTGATAAAGAACTAAGCTGTAGGTACCATGCTCTCCGATTTAAGACTATATTACGAAGCTATAGCAATCAATACAGTATGGTGATGACATGAAAATAGACAATGTAGGTCAATGGAATAGAATGGAGTTTCCATCTCTCCACCAAAAGACCTCAATATATATGTGATCAAGAATGACAAAAGAAGCAAGAATGTACAGTGGAGAAAAGACAGTCTCTTCAATAAGTGGTACTGGGAAAATTGGACAGCAACATGCAAAAGAATAAAAGGAGACTATTGTATACCATATACAAAAAATCAAAATGGATTCAAGATGAATGTAAGACCTGAAATCATAAAAATCCTGGAAGAAAACATAAGCAGTAAGTTGTTTGACATTAGTCTTACTAATGTTTTTGGACCAGTCTCTTCAGGCAAGAACAACAAAAGCTAAAATATATATAAAATACATGTCAACCTTTTGCACAGCAAGGAAACCTTCAACAAAATGGAAGGGCAAACTACGGAATAGGAGAAAATTTTTGCAAACCACAAGTCTGATTAAGGTTAATATCCCTAAGAGACAAGGAACTCAGACAGCTTAATAGCAGAAATACAAGTAATCCAATTAAAAAATGAGCAGAGGACCTGAGTAAATCACATGTACGAGGCCAATAAGCACGTGAAAAGAGCCTCAAGATGAAATGTTATCAGGGATATGCAATGGAAACCACAAGGAGATATAATCTCATACTTGTCAAATGGCTACTATCCAAAAGACAAGAGGGGCAGCTGGGTGGCTCAGACAGTTAAATGTCTGACTCTTGTCATGATCTCATGGTTTGTGAGTTCCAGCTCCAAGCCAGGCTTTGCACTGACAATATGGAGTGTGCTTAGGATTCTCACTCTCTGCCCTCCCCAGCTAGCGCTCTTTCTCAAAATAGTAATAGAAAAGACAAGAAATAACACACATTGGTAAGAATGTGGACAAAGAACCCTTGTGCACTGTTGGTGGGAATGTAAATTGGTACACCCACTATGGAAAATAGCATGGTGGTTTATAAAAAAAATTAAAAATAGAACTACCATATTATCCAGCAATCCATTTCTGAGTGTTTTTTCAACCTAACTGTCCACTGATATGAGTGGATAAAGAAGATGTGGTATGTATATGTATGACAGAATATTAGCCATGAAAAAAATGAAATCTGGCCATTTGTGACAACATGAATTAACCTAGAAGTATTGGGCTAAGTGAAATAAGTCAGAGAAAAAGAAATATCATATGATTTCACTTCTGTGTTCAATCTAAAAAACAAATGAAAGAACACAACAGAAACAGATTCAAAATTATAGCAAATAAGCTGTTGGCTACCAGAGGGGTGGAGGGATTGAGAGTTTGGCAAAGGTGAAGGGGATTTAGTAGTACAAACTTATGCTTGTAAGTTATAGGGAAGTCATGTACAGTATGGGAGATACAGTCAATAAGATCGTACTAACTTTGTATGGTGACAAATGGTAACTAGACTTCTTGTGGGGATCATTTTTAACTTATAAAAATTGAATTTCAATGATACACACCTGAAACACAGGATATTGTATGTCAACTATACTTCGATTAAAATTATTAAAATAGGTTAAAATATTCACTAGCGATATTCCACTTGAATTTAAAACAGTAACTGTTTTTACTCTTTTACTTATTTAAGGGACACTATGGGACTGAGGTAATAATATAGAACAAAAACTGAAAACTTCCAACTACCACCCAGTAGCTGGACTTAGACTATAAGCAGCTAACATTTCCTGTATACCACTGTGTACACCTGCAGAACACCACCGTTCTCCATGTAGTCTTTAGTCAGAGGCCACACGCAGGCAGATGAGGCCCCAGCATGTTACATGGCTTCCCAAGCCTTGTTCTGAAGATGATGCAGTAACACTGAGTCCCTATTCTTCCACAGCTGTTGGGTGGACGGAGACGGAGCCCCTTTGATTGACATGCACTGCCTACTTAATCCAACCCCATGACCACTTGGCCTGCTTCCCTCATTTGAATTTTTGCCCATACTAAGGAATGTCTGGGGGAAAAAAATTGTTGATGCACAGGCTGGGTATTAACTCCTCTACGTGTCAATGGAAACAACCTTACCAAAATGGCTATTTCACAGACAACTTTCCCAAGATTGGAAGAAGTTTCTGCACAAAAACCATGGTCATGGGCTATTAGGGACTCACTGACCGGCGATGAATCCATTTAGGGTGTTTGTGAAATAGGCCAAGCATTATAAGAGTTGTACCTAAAGGCATGTGGATTCTTTTGCTGTAGTGGTTGAGAAACTGCAGCCTGTAGGTCAAAATCAGCCTGGCTATTGTTGTAAATAAAGATTTATTGGAACTTAGCCATGGCATTTGCTCATGTATCATCCCTGACTGCTTTTGCACTAAGACAGCGGAGGCAATTGGTTGCGACAGAACCCACATGGTCCACAAAGCCTAAAATACTTGGTCTTTGGACCTTTACAGAAACGTTTCCTAATTCCTGTTCTATACAAGCGAAGAACTTGATGTTTTTATTTGTGTGTGTGTGTGTGTGTGTGTGTGTGTGTGTGTGTGTTAGGGGTTCATTCCAACAGTATAAGGGCAACAGAGTTCAGGTGCTGAAGGCAAAGAAAATGAAGTTTGATTATCAACTCTATTTCCCTTTTGCAGCTTTCTACTTGAAGTGTCAGTTTCTTTATCTATAAAATGGTTCTAATAATAAGCACACCTCACAGGAAATTTTAAAAGGAACTTTGTATCATAAAATGCTTAGCATGTTGATTAACAATTATTACGTTTTTGATGCAGTTGTTCCTTGCTATGAGTACTGTGTAGACCACATAGTGGCCTCACACACAAAAAGAATCAAACAGCCAGCTCTCACTTCAAAACCGGACATAAGGTTTAAGCAGACACAGCTGACAGAGAGAGAATTAGGACCAAGTAAGAATGGATGTTCAAGTGTTTTCTCCTTGTTTCCAAGTCAGCTGGAACTTTGAGAAAGCAGAGCAAGGACAAATGTGGAAAACAACTCAAGGAGCATTGTCTGTCTTCCCTTAACCTTGGCTGTCAGTTAAGTAGGATATTGAAAATGCTCGGGCTGTCTTCATGGACAGGTCAATGTCTTGGGCTGTAGTACTAATCTGGTGGAAGCTGAAGCCCTGAGAGGCAGAAGAATGTAGTACACAAGTGCCTTGATTTGAATCTGCAACCTGAGACGGCAAACGCAGCCCAGACATACAAACACTGCTCTTTCAAGTTCATCTTCAAGTCATCTTGTCAACAGAAACTTTGAACAAAAGAGCTCTGTAAATAATTGATGAACAGTTACTGAAGCATGTTGGGCAGTCTTTGTAGTATTGATTTTGGACTGTGAACAAAGCGGAGCTCGGCAAGCCCGTGCTTTAGTCCCTTTCTCTCCTTTTTGGTGCCATCAATATTCATAGCCTGCTCACATGTTGGGAATGTGAAATGATACTTCTTTAATGTTACTCATTTGGGCCTTTGCTCTCTGTGGATAGGGTCTCTGACCCATCCTTTAATTATCAGCTTTGATCCTCTTAATGAGGAGTTATCAAAATAGTTCAGGACACTGAATTATTAATTGAATAACCATAATTAACGATCAAGGAAAGGAAGCAAGCAAATGAACTTTGGTCCTCTACTTCCAAATTCGAAATCCTACTCTCAGTAGTTCAGCTTGGGTCTCTGAACTTCTCTGCCCTCTTCTTGAATTGCATCGTCACCCCTACTTTGTTACATATATTAAGTTCAACATTTGGTGTTTTATAGACCATTCACAGACATCATAGAAAAGAAAATCATGTCCTTGCAATTTTAGCATTGCAATAACTGAAAAGAAAATATAAAAAATAATCCATCATTTTTCTCTCAAGCTCTCTCACACACAAATCAATAGAAAAGAATGCTTAGGTCAGCTCAGTGGGGGCATGGGTTGAAAAAGGAATCAGGACAATACTTTGGAATATTTAAATATTTATGAGTGCTATATATCTCACAGAGGACTAAAACGGATTCCTAATGCAACAGTCGAGAAACTGGAGTAAAACCACTAACTCTCAGCTTGAGGAAAAGTTAGTGACAACTCTCGAAACTGTCAAAATCAGAAAAATTGGTATTTGATGCTGCCATTTGCTATTGCCATCACTGTCTTTCCTGATTCACTAGTTGAGCACAAAGAATGGGAATAGGGAAGGGGTTCTTTAAAAGATGCTGTGTCTGACATTCTCAAGGGAAAAGGACTTTGTGGAAAATCAGTGCAGATGACTCTGATTTGGTGATGTAGGCACTTGGGCTGTGGTCAGTGAGAGTAAAGTAGAAAGAGACTTGAGTATGATTTTGAAAGGTTCTTATTTCACTTCTGGTCAGACAAGAAGTAGTCTAGAAGGTCTTCCTCATTCGTTACTTCATCCTTCTGGTGGCTTAAAGAGCTATATGCATTTCTCTTTTCCCTCCTGACATCCTCAAATGCAGGAAGGAGCAAGAAGTGGGAATGAGGTTTTTCCTGGCGTGACAGCCATGTCTATTCAATAGAAAAGTATCTGTAAAATGGATAGATTTTACTACATTAAAAGCAAATTCTTGCACATGGAAAAACTATGTCAATCAATCTAAAAGTCAGATGAAATCATATTACAGCTTGTATGTCAAGCAAAATATCAGTAGCCATATATACAAAACTTTTACAAATCAAGAACCAAAATATGAACACCTCAAGAGTGAAGTTAATAAACAGTATAATAATTCATAAAAGAAGAAATACAACGACAGTCATATGCAATTTTTGATAAGTAATTCAGACTAAACAGTCTTTCATATATCAGTTTGGTCAATATTAAAAAGAAAGAATATTTAAGGAGAGTTGCAGGGGTGGAGTGATACATATCACTTATCAAGAGTCTTAGCAGTGTAATGAGCACAAACTGAGGGCTGAAAAGGGAGGGGGCAAGGGGAAGGGGGGTGATGGTCATGGAGGAGGGCACTTGTGGGGAAGAGCACTGGGTATTATATGGAAACCAACCTGGTAATAAACTATATAAAAAATAAACATTAAAAGAAAAAAAAAATTCAGAACCAGAAAAGAGTCTTAGCAGTGTAATACTTCTTGACTCGAGATTTCTCCTTAAAGGAATTTAAAGATTTAAAAGGCCAAGTGGCCTGAGCAAGAATATGTCACAGAATTGTTCATAACAGCAAAAATCAGAAATCCCAAATAATCATCAAAAGGGGCTATACTTTTGGTTTTGAGAAAGATGAATTCCATTTTATTTCTGCAAAGAACAACAAAAATCCCTGGACAAAACATATAATTCACTTAGCCAAGCACCCCAAGACAGAGGAGAGACAGACCTGCTAGGGAATCTAACAGTGAGGTCCTGGGTTTCTTTCTTCCTTTCTTCCCCCTTTTCCTCCTGTTCCCTTCTCCCTCATTTGCTTCCTTCCTATCTCCCCTCCTTCCTTGTGTCTTGTGTATCCTGAGTGAGGCAGTAGAAAAGCCCACAACCCAGAAATGCCAAAGAGGGCAGACAAATAGGCCCCCTGAAAACCTATTTTCTTTTGTGCAAACAGCTGGTAAGAGCGCAATTCCACAATGCAGAAATCTTTAATCCTATCTGCCTTTAAAAAAGAAGTTTATTTATTTGAGAGAGAGAGAGAGAGCGTGTGTGTGTGAGTGAGAGTAGGGGAGGCACAGAGAGAGAGGAAGAGAGAGAGAATCCCAAGCAAGCTCCACACTGTCAATGCTCAGCCTGATGCAGGGCTCAAAGTTACAAGCCACAAGATCATGACCTGAGCTGAAATCA
This sequence comes from Helogale parvula, assembly GCA_004023845.1. NCBI lineage: Eukaryota > Metazoa > Chordata > Mammalia > Carnivora > Herpestidae > Helogale > Helogale parvula. The sequence goes on from PJEM01001969.1 coordinate 218,977, forward strand.
AGAGTCTGACTGAGCCACCCAGGCGTTCCTTTCCTACCTGCCTATCTTGAGTGAGTGCTGTAAGAACCATCTGCGGCCATCCCCTCCTCCATTGGGTACCGTAGTCACGCAGTCTGTCCTTTATCCCTTTCTTCCACAGTTTTGAATCCATCCCTCTCCTGCAGAGCCGGCGGATACACTTGCACTTCCACCAGCCTCTTGCAGGAGCAAGAAGGTGCGCCCCTCTCCTGTGTAGCCGATGGGCAGAGGCCTGTTTTCTGTATCACGTACTATAATGAGGCAGCACCCTTTTCTTAAGAGGCAGTGGGCAGAGCCCTGACTTCTACCTCCACCTTACCACAGCAGTAATGAGGAGGCATCCCTACCCCGTGCAGCCTGTGGCAGAGTTTTGATTCCTTGCAGACGGCTGCAAGAACAAGACAACCCCTTTCTCGTCAGGTCTGTCAATGCATAATCTCCTGTCTTTTGTCTCCACTCTGAGGTAATGAGGCATGTCCCCTACGCCCCACCCAGAGCTGAGAATACTACAGTTGATGACATTTTGTCATCAACATACAAGAAAGATGGAAGGAAATAGCACTGCAGAGGCTTTATAGCTAAATTGATATTTGAGCCACAACCCACAAGAGTGAGCCAAGATATACATTTTGAACCTAATAGGTTGATCAGCCATCAAAACAGAAGATTTAAATGGGACCTAGAGTCTGATAATATTCAAAATGTCCAGGATACAGACCAAAATTGCTCATCAATAACAGGATAATTTCAACTGAAATAAGAAAATATCATTAACAGAAGCCAGCAATGGCAAAGATGCTGCAATTTTCAGACAAGGATTTTCCAGCAACTGCCATAAAAATGGTCCTAGAGGCAATTATGACTCTCTTGAAACGAATTTAAAAAATAGACTATCTCAACAACAAATTAGAAGATGTAAAGAACTAAAATGAAATTTTATTTTTATAATGTTTATTTTTTTAAGATTTTAAAAATGTTTTTTATTTATTTTTGAGAGACAGAGACAGCGTGAGCAGGGAGGGTCAGAGAGAGAGGGAGACACAGAATCTGAAGCAGACTCCAGGTTCTGAGCTAGCTGTCAGCAGAGCCTGTTGTGGGGCTTGAACCCATGAACCGTGAGATCATGACCTGAGCCAAACCCAGATGCTTAACCAACTGAGCCACCCAGGTGCCCCTGATGTTTATTTTTGAGAGAGGGAGAGAGCAAGCAAGGGAGCATAGGACAGGTAGGGACACAGAATCCAAAGCAGGCTCCAGGTTCTGTGCTGTCAGCACAGAGCCCAACGTGGGGCTCAAACCCAAGAATGGTGAGATCATGACCTGAGCCTACGTTGGATGCTTAACTGACTGAGCCGCCCAGACACTCCAGAACTAAACTGAAATTTAGAACTGAAAAGCATAGTAAGTGAAATTTTAAAAAGGTTTCACGGATGGGTTTCAAAGCAGAAATGAAATGAGATAAGAAAAACAATCAGTAAACTTGAAGACAGACCAATCGAAATCACCCAGTCTGAGCCATAGAGAGGAAACAGACTGAAATGAAATAAACTGAGCCTCAGGGGCCTGTGATGAAATAACAAAATTTAATATTCATATCCTCAAAGGAGAGGAGAAAGAATATGGCGCTCAAAAATAAAATAGCTGAAAAGATGCAGGCAGGGTAGGGCAGGAAGCCTGGTTTGTTCCTGTGTTAGACGGCTCATCCCATCTAGTGGTGTCTGAGTCCCATCAAGAGTTGCCATGGAGAAGAGAAGCTAGAGTGTGCACAGGGAAGGAGACTAAGACTATATTTGAAGCGTTTATCGTTATGAAGAAGTTCAGCAGAAGGATTGGTTGCTTGTAGGATCCCTGTGTCCACCACCTCCCCCTGATTTTACAAGGCCATCCCAGATCTCTCCGGATTTCAGGTTGGCTGTCCTGTGATGTTAGTTTTCTGAAGAGTTCACAAAGTGTCATCAATTTCCTATCTATCCAGCTTTCTTCTTGTTACAAATATGAGAGCTACAGTTTCAAGCTGAAACTGCAAGATCATTGAAGCATTTTATAAATGAAGCTGTCATGTACAATATAGACTCTCACAGAAAGACACTAACTCCAAATTTATCACTGAAATCAACCTAAGAGAATACTCTTCTTAACTCGGCACTTTAAAATTTTTGATGAGGCAAGATGGTGGAGAAATAGGGAGTCCCATACTTCCGCCCACATCTCTCAAACAAAGAAGGGCTGAAGCCAAAGGACACTGAACCGCAAGACTCTGGGAGGAAAAGAGACAGAGTTCACTAAGAAGACAGCCTCATAGGTGTGTGACTGCAAAGTGAAGAAGATAAAAATGGGGCAGGACCTGGAGGCATGGAGGGGAGGGAGTTCTCTCCCCAGAAAGACAGGGGAAGAGAAAGAGAGACTGAAACTGCTCAAAGAACTATCCCTGGAGAAGAGAAAAAACTCGGCCCTGGATGGAGAGGGATCCTATGACCCCATCTCTAACCACAGGGCACTTGGAGAGAGGTCCTATCTCTAGCTGCGGTGCTTTCTTTGGGCTGGGTGCTCTGGTCCCAGTCAGCACTAGAAAGAACCTCTCTCCTACTCCCCCTACTCAATCCCAGGCTAGGAAGCGGCCAGGTCTGCAGGATTACATTTTGGGTGCTATTATTAAAGCGCACTGACTTAGATCTGGGAACGAGGTGGGCCTTGGGACACAGAACACGACCCACCTTGGCTACACCTGTGGCACAGGGAGATCGGACCCAAAAGAGTGAATTTTTTCCCCACAACCACTAAGGCGGAGCCTCAGGGAGCAGCCCAAGGGACCACAGTGGAGGCGAGACCTGCCTACACCAGACCATGCCCATCTGTGCTGGAGAGCTGCTGCTTTTTTTTTTTTTTTTTAACCAGCGCCCAGGCCAAGACCAACATTGATGCTTTGCCGTGACTAACTCTAGATCAATTTTTGTTATTCAAATATATTTTCCCTGATCTCATTCTTATCTCTCCCCTCCACTGGACTGGGCACCCTGGTTATTGGTTTGCTTAAACAGTCACATTTAATCCATTCTCTCAATGCATATTCTACACCTCCGTTATTACTTTCCTTTCTCTCTCTCTCTCTGGAATAATCAGACTATATAGTTTCTCTGGGTTTCCCTCCCTTCACCTCCTACCATATTCTCCCTTTTCTCTCTCTGAATTAAACCTTTTAGTCTCTCTGCCTGGCCAATGTTCAATTTCTCTTCCTCCCCACCCCTGTCACTTCTCTCTTTGTATATGCTCTTCCATCAGCACTGCCTCTACCCTGCTCTTCATTTGTACCTGGGATTTCTGGTTTATGCTTTTAATTTAAATTGCCCTTTGTCTTCTGTTGTTTTCGTTTTTATTCCTTTTGGTTTGCTTGTTTGTTTGATTTGTCTGTGCATTTGTGTGCTTTTGTTCCCTGTTTGCTTGTCTGTTTTCCTTTCCAGGGCTACCTCAAGCAACAAGCCAAAGTACACATGGTGGAGAGTCCCAAATATCACTATGAGTAGAAAAATAAAATAACAAAGGCACAATGAGAGAGACCAAGGGACATCATTAAAAAACACTTCCTGAATGGACAGGCTCTGGACAGTCAATGAGTCTCCTTTAATATAGCATAATTTGCAGGTACAGAGCACATAACAAACTTAAAACTGACAAGAGACAGAAAGCTAGCCAAACTGACAAAACAGAAGAACTCTCTTCTAAAGAAATTCCAGGAAGAAGTCACAGCCACAGAACTGCTAAAAACAGATATAAGCAAGATAATTGAACAAGAATTTAGAACAACAGTCCTAAAATTAATCGCTGGGCTTGAAAAAGGCATGAAATACACCAGAGAAGCTATTGCTACAAAGATTATAGACCTTAAAAGTAGTTGTGATGAATTAAAAAATGCTATAAGTGAGTTGCATAATAAAATGGAGGCAGCCCAATGCATGGATTGATAAGGCAGAGAGGAGAATAGGTGAATTAGAAGACACAATTATAGAAAAAGAGGAAGCCAAGAAAAAGAGAGATAAATTGATCTAGGAGCTTGAAAGGAGAATTAGAGACCTGAGTGATGAAATAAAATGGAACAATATTCATATCATAGGAATTCCATAGAAAGAAGAGAGAGTAAAAGGGGCTTAAGGGGTACTTGAACAAATTATAGCTGAGAACTTCCCCGATCTGGGGAAGGAAACAGACATTGAAATCCAATAGGCACAAAAAAACTCCCCTCAGATGTAACTTGAGTCAATCTTCTGAACAACATATTATAGTGAAACTGGCAAAATATAAGGATAAAGAGAGAAATCTGAAAGCAGCCAGAGATAAAAGGGCCCTAACATACAAAGGGAAACCTATCAGAGTAGTCGCAGACCTATCTACTGAAACTTGACAGGCCAGAAAGGAATGGCAGGAAATCTACAATGTGATGAATAGGAAAAATATGCAGCCAGGAATCCTCTATCCAGAAAGCCTGTCATTCAGAATAGAAGAAGAGATAAAGGTTTTCCCAAATACACAAAAATTGAAAGAATTCATCACCACTAAAACCAGCCCTACATGAAATCCAAAAGGGAACTCTATGAGTGAAATGTTGCAAGGAACACAAGGTACCAGAGACACCATATAAGCATGAATCCTACAGAGAACACAATGACTCTAAACCCATATATTTCAATAATAACACTAAAATGTAACTGTACTAAATGCTCCAATCAAAAGACATAGGTATCAGAATGGATAAAAAACAAAATTCATCTATTTGCTGTCTACAAGAGACTCATTTTAGACTGGAGGACACCTTCAGATTGAAAGTAAGGGGATGGAGAAATATCTATCATGCTACTGGAAGTCAGAAGAAAACTAGAGTAGCCATACTTATATCAGACTAACTGGACTTTAAAGTAAAGGCAGTAACAAGATATGAAGAAGGACATTATATAATAATTACAGGGTCTCTCCATAAGGAAGAGCTAACAATTGTAAATGTTTACCTACCAAATTCGGGAGCACTCAAATATATAAAAGTTAATCACAAACAGAAACAATCTTATTGACAAGAATGTGCTAATGGCAGGTGACTTTAATACTCCACTTACAGCAATGGATACATCAACTAAACAGAAAGTCACTAAAGAAACAGTGGACCTGAATGATACATTGGACCAGATGGTTTTGAGAGATATATTTAGAATTCTACATTGTGAGGCTATGGAATTAACTTTCTTCTCAAGTGTGCATGGCACATCCTCCATGATAGATCACATACTGGATCATATAGCAGCCCTCAATAAATATAAAAGAATTGAGATCATACTATGCACACTTTCAGATCACAATGCTATGACACTTGACATCGCAGAGGAAAAAGTTTGGAAAACCTACAAAAACATGGAAGTTAAAGAACACTCTACTAAAGAATGAATGGGCCAATCAGGCAATTAGAGAAGAAATTAAAAAATATATGGAAACAAATACAAATGAAAATACAACAATCCAAACTCTCTGGGATGCAGCAAAGGAAGCCTTAAGAGGAAAGTATATTGCACTCCAGGCCTATTTCAAGATACTAGAAAAAGTGCAAATACAAAATCTAAAAGACCACCTAAAGGAACTAGAAGAGGAGTAGCAAGAGCACCCCAAAGCCAGCAGAAGAAGAGAAATAATAAAGATCAGGGCAGAAATAAACAATATAGAATCCAAAACCGCAGTTGAACAGATTAAACCAAGATGATTTTTTGAAAAAATAAACAAAATTGATAAACCTCTAGCCAGCATCTCAAAAAGAAAAGAGAGAGCACCCAAATAGACAAAATCATGAATGAAAATGGATTTATTACAACCAATCCCTCTGAAATACAAGCAATTATCCAGGAATACTATGGAAAATTATATGCCAACAAACTGGACAACCTAGAAGAAATGGACAAATTCCTAAATACACACACAGTACCAAAATTCAAACAGGAAGAGATAGAAAGTCTGAACAAACCCATAACTAGTGAGGAAATTGAATCAGTTATCAAAAGTCTCCCAACAAATAAGAACCCTGGGCCAGATGGCTTCCTTGGGGAATTCTACCAGAAATTTATCTCAGAGTTAATACCCATTCCTCTCAATCTATTCCAAAAAAGAAAAATGGAAATAAAACTTCTGGACTCAATCTATGAGGCCAGCATCACTTTGATTCCCAAACTGGACAGAGACCCAGCAAAAAAAAAAAACCTACAGGCCAATATCCCTGATGAATACAGATGCAAAAATCCTCAACAAGATACCAGCAAACTGAATTCAACAGCATATAAAAAGAATTATCCACCATGATCACGTGGGATTCATTCCTGGTTCAATATTCATAAATCCATCAATGTGATACATCACGTTAACAAAAGGAAAGATAAAAGCCATATGATCCTGTCGATAGATGCAGAAATAGCACTTGACAAAATACAGCATCCTTTCTTAATAAAGACTCTCGAGAAAGACGGGATAGAAGAAACTCACTTAAACATCATAAAAGTATTTTAAGAGACACCCACAGCTAATAGCATCCTCAATGGGGAAAAACTGAGAGCTTTCCCCCCGAGATCTGGAACACGACAGGGATGTCCACTCTCACAACTGTTGTTTAGCATAGTGCTGCAAGTCCTAGCATCAGCAATCAGGCAACAAAAGGAAATAAAAGGCATCAGAATTGGCAAAGATGAAGTCAAACTTTCACTTTTCCCAGATGACATGATACTCTACATGGAAAACCCGACCAACTCCACCAGAAGCCTACCAGAACTGATCCATAAATTCAGCTAAGTTGCAGGGTACAAAGTCACTGTACAGAAATTGGTTGCATTTTTATACACAATATAATACACAATTTTTATAAACAATAATGAAGCAACAGAAAGAGAAATAAAAAAACTGATCCCATTCACAATTGCACCAAAAACCATAAAATACCTAGGACTAAACCTAACCAAAGACATAAAAGATCTGTTTGATGAAAACTATAATAATCGTATGAAAAGAAATTAAAGAAGACCCAGAGAAACGGAAAAACATTCCATGCTCATGGATCCGAAGAATAAATATTGTTAAAATGTCATTACTACCCAAAGCAATCTACACATTCAATGCAGTCCAATCAAAATCGCACCAATATTCTTCTCAAAGCTAGAACAAACTATGCTAAATTTGTATGGAACCACTGAAGACCCCAAATAGCCCAGTAACATTGAAGAAGAAAACCAAAATGGGAGGCATCACAATCCCAGACTTTGGCCTCTACTACAAAGCGTTCATCATCAAGACAGTATGGTATTGGCACAAAAACAGACACATAGACCAATGGAATAGAATACTCAGAATTGGACCCACAAATGTATGGTCAATTAATCTCTGACAAAGCGGGAAAGAGTATCCAATGGAAAAAAGACAGCCTCTTTAATAGATGGTGCTGGAACAACAGAACAGCAACATGTATGTAGAAGAATGAAACTAGATCTCTTTCTTACACCATATGTAAAAATAAACTCTAAATGGATAAAGGACCTGAATGTGAGACAGGGAACTATCAAAACCCTAGAGGAGAAAGCAGGAAACAACCTTCTTGACCTCAACTGCAGCAATTTCTTATTTGACACATCCCCAAAGGCAAAGGAATCAAGAGCAAAAATCAACTATTGGGGCCTCATCAAGACAAAAAGCTTCTGGGGCGCTTGGGTGGCTCAGTCAGTTAAGCGTCTGGCTTCTGCTCAGGTCATGATCTCATGGTTCGTGGGTTCGAGCTCCGCATCGGGCTCTGTACTGACAGCTAGCTCAGAGCATGGAACCTGCTTCAGATTCTGTCTCTCCCTTTCTCTCTGATCCTCCCCTGCTTGCACTGTCTCTGTCTCTCAAAAATAAATAAAAACCATAACAAAAATTTTTTAAAGATAAAAAGCTTCTGCACGGCAAAGGAAACAATGAACAAAACTAACAGACAACCAACCAACAGAATGGGAAAAGATAGTTGCAAATGACATATTGGATAAAGGGCTAGTATCCAAAATCTATAAGGAACTCACCAAACTCCACACCCAAAAAACAAATAATCCAGTGAAGAAACAGGCAGAAGACATGAATAGACACTTCTCCAAAGAAAACATCCAGATGGCCAACAGGCACATGAAATGATGCTCAGCATCACTCATCATCAGGGAAATACAAATCAAAACCACACCGAGATACCACCTTCACACTGGTCAGAGTGGCTAAAATGAACTAATCAGAAGACTATCGATCCTGGCAAGGATGTAGAGAAATGGGCACCCTCCTACACTGTTGGTGGGAATGTAAATTGGTGCAGCCCTTCTGGAAAACAGTGTGGAGGTTCCTTAAAAAATTAATGATAGAATTCCCCAGGACCCAGCACTAGCTCTGCTAGGGATTTACCCAAGGGATATAGGAATGCTGATGCATAGGGACACATGTACCCCAATGTTCATAGCAGCACTTTCTACAATAGCCAAATCATGAAAAAAGCCTAAATATCCATCAACTGATGAATGGATCAAGAAGATGTGGTTTATTTATACAATGAAGTATTAAATGGCAATGAGAAAGAATGAAATCTGGCCATTCGTAACAACATGGATGGAAATTGAGGGTGTTATGCTAAGTGAAATAAGTCAGGCAGAGAAGGACAGATACCATATGTTTTCACTCATATCTCTAATAGGAGAAACTTAAGGGAGGACCATGGGGGAAGTGAAGGGGAAAAATAATTTGGGAGAGGCAGGGAGGCAAACCATGAGAGACTCTTGAATACTGATAATAAACTGAGGGCTGATGGGGGTGGGGGAGAGGGGGAAATGGGTGATAGGCATGGAGGAGGGCACATGGGATGAGCACTGGGTGTTATATGGAAACCATTTTGACAATAAACTATAAAAGAAAAAATAAAAAAAATAAAATTTTAAAAAATTTTAAATGAAGTAAATAAAAAAATAGCTGAAAGCCTTTCAAATTTGGCAGAAGATATAAACCTACAAATTCAAAGGTGCATGTACAAACTTAAGTTTTCATTTCTCCAGAATAAATACCCAGGAATGTAGTTATTGGTTTGTATGGCCAAGTGTATGTTTATAAGAAAGATTGCCAAACTTTTTCAGAATTATGGTACCATTTTACATTCCAACCAACAATGTGTGAGAGACCAATTACTCTACATCCTCACCACCATTGTACAGGTAATATTGCTATTCATGGTAGTTATTATCTATAAAGTCACCATGAACACTAAGTTAATGAATACTGAGTCATTGTTCCTATGGCATATGCAAGGCTCTGTTCCTGCAGGACTCTGATCATATTTTCATTAACCAACCAATAGAGTACCTACATATGTGTTTCTATTTAAAGACACCTTATCTAATAATGTTGACTAACACTGAACTCCTGGTTAAAAGCCCTATAACTCATGATGGAACAAACCTTATTTTTTTTTTAATTTTTAACGTTTTATTTATTTTTGAGAGAGAGAGACAGCATGAGCAGGGGTGGGTCATAGAGAGAGGGATACATAGAATCTGAAGACAGGTTCCAGGCTCTGAGGTAGCTGTCAGCACAGAGCCCGATGCGGGGCTTGAACCCACAAACCGTGAGATCATGCCCTGAGCCGAAGTCAGATGCTCAACCGACTGAGCCACCCAGGCACCCCAGAACAAAGCTTATTTAACACATATATTTTCTCCAAGGTAAATCACAGCCTTTCTGTGCTTAGAAATACTCAGCACTATGCCTGGAGTCCATCTCAATCAGTGCAATGATCACAGAAAGCTCAGAAATGTAACAGAATTATGTGCTATGTAGACTGTATAAAGAACTCTCATTTACATTATGGGAGCTGAAACCAGAAGGCAGAGTGTCCCTGTATTTAACATCAGCTGCAAACATTTATGTTGGACAACCCAAATTTTTATTGCTCTATGTAGGCACATGTCCAAATGACTGTGAAAGCTGAGTATTGATTTTGGGGTTACAAATAAATTTTAGCAAGGAGACAAATTCACAAATAAGAAATCCATGAATAAACGAGGACCATCGATATTCTGTTTTCAACACTGTGTTGAAGTACACATAAACTACTTATTTTCCAACTTCTTGTGAGTCTTAAAATATTTCAAAATAAAACCTTATTGCAAGGAGAGATGGCTAAATATGTTATCATATCCAAGCAATAAATTATTATAGAACCATTAAAATACTATTGATATACTTCTTATTTAATCCCATTCAATTAAAGTATACACATAGATCTCATATATAAACTATACACACTATGTCACAGAGGTAGGACATTGTGTGGTTTTAACTTTGTCCTCCTCAATGTTCCTTTTTGAGTCACTTTCACTAACATATTTATTCTCCAACTGGGCTCCCTTCAGATATTGCCTTGGCTTACTTGGTCGTTCTAACTTAATCTGAAGCATTATTCCACAGCAAGGAAGACAATCCAGATAGCTAGAAGTGATATCCTGTTTAAGTGTCAAACTCTCTAGGATGATCACTCTTTCACCTTGATATCTCATGAAAGTTCCACCAACCCCATCTATCAGAATGTTTGGAAAGCGGGTTGTGTAGCAATCAGAATTCATCCGGTGCCTTTCTGTCTGATCCTTCACATTCTAGGTTTTGATACACATTTAAGAAATCTTTGGATCCAATGTACAGAAATTGCTGGAAAAAGAAAGGGAACGGATGTTAACAAGCATCCACCAGAGTGAGGCATATCATAGTTACTTGCCAGTATCTTCCACATGTACAGAATGAGTCTTAAGAAAAAAAGGAAAGCCATCATGAATACTCAGAGATGTTAAGTATCAGAACCTGTCATGTTCCTACCTAGTCTTTTACAGAGGACTGTAATTTAAGAGTTAATGTTGGTAAATAATAACGTCAGAAACCCCAAGTCATTCTCATGGCTTCAAAGAGTTCAACTACCCACAGAAAAGGCAATGGAAAAATGAGGCTATAAGGGGGCGGTGATATTAAAATTCAAAAAGGAAGAGATTTGGAGCCTAATGCTATAATTAATTTTGTAATTACATAAGACTGTCCAGAGTGGGAATTTGAGTTCTTAGAAAGTAAATAAATTTAAATGAAAATTACTTAACTAAAAATTTGATAAGACACTAATTGATTTTAGTAAAAAGACATTATGTGAAGTATAGTCAGCAAGACTGGTAAAATAAGGAAGTGCGTGTCTTAGAGTTTAATGGAACATCATCCCAATTGCCAAGACGCTGTCTCAGCAGAAAACAGGAGCCCACAGGATGCTATTAGATAGGAAGAGGTTGTTTTCATGGCTAAAAGGAAGAGTGGGCAGGCCCTGGGGGCAAGTCTCTTCTGGTTCTGCAGTTCTGCATGGGATAACCAAATACCTCCTTATTTGACTGCAAAAAAACACAAGATTTCCTTGGCCAGTCCAAGGTTTCTTTAGGTTAGAGAAAGGTATCCCTTAAATCTGGGCCACTTCTTTGTCCAGAAGAACAATGACAAAGTTAAGGCCTGAGAGAAAACGAGGTATGTCTTCATTTGATCTCCAGTGGAGACTGAAGCCACATATATTTTTCAGTAAGTATCCTCCTGTACTTCGTTACGATCTAACAAAAGATAATTCCCTTTATCTTAAGTTTCTATCTAAAAAGTTCTCCTTGTCAGAAATATAGCAAGTATTGTGTTATCATGAGCGATATCAAATTAGTGCTAATGACTGCATTTGGAATAAAATGTAGATAGCAGGAAAGACCAATTATAATACCAACCTCTATTTTATAGCATCCCCACGGAGGGACCACAGTGGATGTTGATTTATTGAATCAAAGGAAAGCCTTTGTTGGTAAAAGTGCCTAATGACATAATTAAACCTTTGATCATATGTGATGTTTGGGCTCTGCTTTAGTTTTTCACTCAACATGTAAAAGCAATAATAACTCTTTGGTTCACAGTTAAAAAGGGGGAAGAATCAAAAACAAAAAGGTTTACTTCTCTTTTGGTTTTTTTTTTTTGGTTTTGTTTTCTGATCATTGAAATAGTTGTGGTGTGGTACAGATCAATTGCTAGAGGTGCCTTTATACATCAGATGTATTCAAGAGACACATTGATTCAATTGCTGAGAATAATTCAGAGCTCATCTAATGGGAGGTTAAGATACTAAAGCACCTCAGGTTCAATTTTCCTGCAGTTTCATCCTCCAATTGTATCTGAAATTTAGTTGTCCAGACAGTCCCAAGGTACTGACGGAGACATGTAGTTAATTTGTCCATTAGAATCTAAGATGCTCTGAAAGGTAGGCAGATCATTCTCAGGAAACTTGACTCTTCAAATAACAGAGAGTTAGCAAAATGGCATGTTGAAAATCTAGGCCCACCACAGTGAATGGTTCCCCTCAGATTTAGTTTTCAAGTTTTTATTTAGAAATAATTAAAGGACTTGCAGGGATAAAAATACAGAGATGGTCTTTGGTCTCTTTCACCAAGACCACCCACTAGTTCCATCTGACATAATTACAGCACAGTATCAACACCAGGAATCCAACACTGGTACAATGTGTATGTGCAGTTTTAGATAAAAACTATTCCATTACCACCAAGATCTCCTTCATGTTACCTTTAAAAAATTTTTTTTAATGTTTTATTTACTTTTGATACAGAGAGAGACAGAGCATGAGAGGGGGAGGGGCAGAGAGAGAAGGAGACACAGAACCGGAAGCAGGCTCCAGGCTCTCAGCTAGTTGTCTGCACAGAGCCTGACGCAGGGCTCGAACCCACAAACGTGAGATCTGACCTGAGCCAAAGTCGGAGGCTTAACCGACTGAGCTATCCAGGTGCCCCCATGTTACCCTTTTAAATCACACCCCACAACCCCCACCTGCCATTCCTAACCCTTGACTACCACTATTTTCCATCTCTATAAAAAGGCAGCTCAATGCCCTTGAGATCCATTCAGGTTACATGTGTCAATAGCTTGTTCCTTTACAGTGGTGAGTAGTATTCTATGGTATGAATGGACACAATTTGATTAGTCATTTACCAACTAAAGCCTATATCGACTGTTTCCAGCTTTTGGATATTATACATAAAGTTGCTATGAACAATTATATACAAATTTTTGGTGTGAACATTAGGTTTTCATTTCTCTGTGACAGATGCCCAGGAGTGCCATTGCTGGGTCTTATGTTTTTTTTTCTTGTTTTTGTTGGTGTTTTTTAAGAAACTGCCAATTTATTTTTCAAGAGTAGTTGTACCACTTCACATTCCACTAGCAATGTACGCATGGACTGGTCTTTCAACATCCTCGCCAGTACTTTACCAGTGTTTGTTTTTAATCATGAGTTTTGAGAGCTTATTCTATATTGTCAATACAAATCCTTTGTCAGATACGTGGTTTGTAAATATTTTCTCTGAGTCTGTAGCTAGCCTTTTCTTAACTGGTTATTTTGAAGAATAAAAGTTTTGAATTTTAACGAGGTTCAGTTTATCAGTTTTTTCATGGATGGTCATGTTTTTAGTATCCTAACAGCCTTTCATTATTTTGTTGGTCCTAAAGATTTACTCTGATGTTGTCTTCTGTAAGTTTACTTGTATTTTTTTAGGTGCATTTTTTTTTGTAAATCTTATAGTTTTTCATTTTACACTTAAATCTATGATCCATTTTGAGTTATCTTTTCTACAAGTGGAGTTTAGGTCAAGGTTCATTTTTTCCACCCTCTGGATGTCCATTGCTCCAGCACTATTTGTTGTAAAGACTACACTTTCTCCACTAAATTGCTTTTGCGCTAAGCAGGAAAGAGTATCCAATGGAAAAAAGACAGTCTCTTTAGCAAATAGTGCTGAGAGAATTAGCAACATGCTTAAGAATGAAACTGGACCACTTTCTTACACCCAAAAACAAACAAACAAACAACCCTCAAAATGGATGAACAACCAAAGTGTGAGACAGGAAAGCATCAAAATCATAGAAAAGGGCAACAACCTCTTTGACCTCAGCTGTAGTGATTTTATGCTCAACACGTCTCCAAAGGCAAGGGAAATAAAAGCAAATATGAACTATTGGGACCTCATCCAGATAAAAAGCTTCTGCACTGCAAAGGAAACAATCAACAAAAGTGAAAGGCAGCCGACAGAATAGGAAGAGATATTTGCAAATCACGTATCGGATAAAGGGCTAGTATGCTAAATCTATAAAGAACTTACCAAACTCCACACCCCAAAAAACAAATAATCCAGTGAAGAAATGGGCAGAAGACATGACATGAATAGATTCTTTTCCAAAGAAGACATCCAGAAGGCCACAGACACATGAAAATATGCTCAACATCACTCATCATCAGGGAAATATAAATCAAAACCACACTGACATACTACCTCACACCGGTCAGAGTGGCTAAAGTTAACAACTCAGGAAATAACAGATGCTGGTGAGGATGTGGAGAAATGAGAACCCTCTTGCACTGTTGGTGGGGATGCAAACTGGTGCAGCCACTTTGGAAAACACTGTGGAAGTTCTGCAAAAAATTAAAAATAGAACTACCCTATGACCCAGCAGTAGCCCTGTGAGGAATTTATCCAAAGGATACAGGAATGCTGATTCATAGGGGCACATGTATCTCAACGTTTATAGCAGCACTTTCAACAATAGCCAAACTATGGAAAGGGCCCAAACGTCCATCAACTGATAATTGGATAAAGAAGATGTGGTTTGGGGTGCCTGGGCAGTTCAGTTGGTTAAGCGTCTGGCTTCGGCTCAGGTCATGATCTCACAGTTTGTGGGTTCGAGCCCCACGTCAGGCTCTGTGTTGACAGCTAGCTCAGAGCCTGAAGCCTGCTTCAGATTCTGTGTCTCCCTCTCTCTCTGACCCTCCCTTGCTCGCGCTGTCTCAGTCTCTCAAGAATAAATTTAAAAAAACATTTAAAAAAAGATGTGGTTTATATATACAATGGAATACCACTTGGTAATGAGAAAGAATAAAATCCTGTCATTTGCAACAATGTGGATGGAAGTGAAGGGTATTATGCCAAGTTAAATAAGTCAGTCAGAAAAATATGTTTTCACTCATATGTGAATCTTGAGAAACTTAACAGAGACTATGGGGGAAGGACGGGGGGGAAAATAGTGTCAAACAGGGAGGAGACAAAACATAAGAGACTCTTTAATATGGAGAAAAAAGCTGAGGGTTGATGGGGGGAGTGCAGGGGATGGGCATTGAGGAGGGCACTTGTTGGGATGAGCACTGGGTATTGTATGTAAGTGATGAATCTCAGGAATATAACCCCCAAACCAATAGCACACTATAACACTGTATATTAGCTAAAACTAATATTTAAAAAGAAAGAAAAATAAATACCCTATGACCCAGCAATCACACTAGTAGGTATTTACTCAAAGAATACAACAATACTGATTTGAAGGGGCACATGCATCCCAATGTTTATAACAGCATTATTAACAATAGCCAAACTATGGAAAGAGCCCAACTGTCAAATGTCCATTAATGATAAATAGATAAAGAAGATGTGTCTTATATTATACACACACACACACACACACACACACACACACACACATACACACAATGGAATATTACTCAGCCATCAAAAAGAATGAAATCTGGTCATTTACAACAACATGGATGGAGCTAGAGTGTATTATACTAAGTGAAATAAGTCAGAGAAATACAAATACCATATGATTTCACTAATATGTGGAATTTAAGAAACAAAACAGATAAACATAGGGGAACTGGGGGAAAAACAGGGAAGCAAGACATAAGAGATTTTTTTTTTTAAGAGATTCTTAACTATAGAGAACAAACTAAGGTTTGACAGAGGGAGATGGGTGGGGGATGGGCTAAATGGGTGACGGGCATTAACAAGAGCACTTGTTGGGATGAGCACTGGGTGTTATATGTGTAAGTGATGAATCATTAAATAGTGTAATACTGGTTTCAGGAGTACAATTTGTTAGGTACCTAGAATTTAAATGCAAATTTGAAACAAACAAAATATTACTAAAAAATTGGCCATACTTGTATGAATATTTCTGGATTCCCTTTATTCTTTATTTTTCAGAATTATTTTTAGGTATTTTAGATTCACTGTCTTTCCATATAAATTTTAGAGTAGTCTTGTTTATATAGAAAAATATGATTGGGATGCCCAGGTGGCTCAGTTGGTTAAGCATCCAACTTTAGCTCAGATCCTCATCTTGCAGTTTGTGAGTTCTAGTCCCATGTCAGGCTCTGTGCTGACAGCTCAGAGTCTGGAGTCTGCTTTAAATTCTGTGTCTCCCTCTGTCTGCCCCTCCTCTGCTTGCACACAGTCTCTATCTCAAAAATAAATACACATTACAAAAAATTTTAAAAAATTTGTTATTGCATTAAATCTCAATAATTTATGGAAAATTGGTCTTTACTAATTGGAGACTTCCAATCAATGAACATGGATTATCTCTTCACTTCTTTAGATCTTTGAATTTTTTTCCATCAGTATTGTGTACTTTTCATCATATAAGTCCTATACGGTTTTTGGTAGATTTGTAGCTAAGTATTTCACATTTTTGGAATATCATAAATAGCACTTACGTTTAAATTTCATTTTCCATGGGTTAATTGCTAGCATATAGAAATACAATTGATTTTTGTATGTTAATCATGTATCATGAGATTTTATGGAACTCACTTTTAAGTTCAAAGTTCTGGGAGGTTTATCTTTTTCTTCTTTTTATATATTCTTTGGGATTTTTTGTATAGAACTTAAGGCCATCTGCAAGAAGTGTGCTTTAATTCTTCCTTTCTGATACATGGGTCTTGTCTTTTCCTTCCTCATTCTGCTAGCTAAAACTTCCAATACCATGTAGAACAAGAGTGGTGAGAGCAGTCATCCTTCATTTCCTCTTGATCTTAGGGGAGAAGCATTTAGTCTTTTACCATAAAGACTAATGTTAGCTTCAGGGTTGTTGTAGGTATTCTTTGTCAATTTGAAGAAATTCATCTCTATTTCCTTTTTTCTCAGAATTTTTAAAAATCACAAATAGGTGTTGAATGTTGTCAAATGCTTTTGTTCTACATCAGGTGGTAATGATCTTTGTCTTTTGTCTTCTTTAATCTGTTATACAATGAATTATATCAATTGATACCTGAATATCAAAACAACCTTGCATCCCTGGACTAAACTTTTCTCAGTCATGATGTATATTTCTTTTCATATATTGCTCAGTTTTATTTATACATATTTTGTTAGTGATTTCTATATTTATATTCATTAGGGATGTTGGTGCATAGTTTTCCTTTTTTATACGGCCTTTGCCTGCTTTAGTATTAGAATAATACCAGCATTACAGAATGACTTGGGAAATATTCCCTCCTCTTCTGTTTTCTGGGAGACACTGTTTGTTTAGAGTTGGTGTTACTTCTGCTTTAAAAGTTAGATTTACTTCTCTAGTAAAACCATGTGGGCCTTGAGATTTTCTGGTCTACGCACATTGGTGTTTCCAGGTTACTGCTTTCTACAGCACCCAGTCTGAGACAGAAATGAGGCAGAGAGAAAACCCAGGTAATTAAGTATCGTATTGTTCCCTGGATCCTAGGCTTCCTAGTTACTCTGCCTTCTCGTTTCCACCTTTTATTATTTATTTATTTTTATGTTTTTTATTTATTTTTGAGAGACAGAGAAACAGACAGTGCGGGCAGGGGAAAGTCAGAGAGAGGGAGACACAGAATCTGAAGCATGCTCCAGGCTCTAAGCTAACTGTCAGCACAGAGCCTAACGTGAGGCTTGCACCCACGAAATGTGAGATCATGACCTGAGCCAAAGCCAGACGCTCAATTGACTGAACCACCCAGGTGCCCCTTGCTTCCACCTTTTAGACTTCTGTTATATTTGTCTGAGATTCTATTTGCACTTAGTGGGAGAAATAATGAAAGGTACATATATTTCATGTTCCCACAAGTGGAAGTTTCCCAAAGGATTTTAACCTGGTGGGTAGCCAAGAGGAAAAAAATAGGACAAAGGTGAAAAGAGGGGAAATTTTGGTGCACTGTTCTGTCTTGGACATATAAGGATAGTGATGATTTGTATCCACTGGTGAATAACCTACTTTACCTCTTTGTTCTGTTTTCTTTTCTACAGAGCTATCATTCACATACTGTAAAATCTACCCTTTTCATAGCAGCAATGTCAACAATAGCCAAAACATGGAAAAAGCCTAAATGTCCATCACCTGATGAGGGGATCAAGAAGATGTGGTATATATACACAATGGAGTACTACATGGCAATGAGAAAGAATGAAATAGGGCCATTTGTAGCAAAGTAGATAGACCTTGAGGGTGTCATGCTAAGCGAAATAAGACTGGTGGAGAAGAACAGATACCATATGTTTGCACTCATAGGTCTAACAGGAAAACAGGAGAAACCTAATGGAGGACCAGGGGGAGGGGAAGAGGGAAAGAGAGTTGGGGAGAGAGAGGGACGCAAAACTTGAGAGACTATTGAATGCTGAAAATGAACTGAGTGTTGAAGGGGAAGGGGGAGGGGGGAAAAGAGGTGGTGGTGATGGAGGAGGGCACTTATGGGGAAGAGCACTGGGTGTTGTATGAAAACCAATTTGACAATAAACTATTTAAAAAAAAATCTACCCTTTTCAAGTGTACCACTCAGTGAATTATTAGTATATTCAAAAAGTTTTATAGACACCAGACTTAGCCAATTTTAAAACAATTTTGTCACCCCAGAATGAAGTCTCATACCTATTAATAGTCTCTCCACATTCCTTTCTTCCCAAAGCCCTTCACTGATCTATTGTCTCTATGTATTTGCCTATTTGAATATCTCATATATGTGGGATCATGCAATATGTTTTCCTTTGGGTCTGGGTTGTCTAACTTAGCATAATTTTTAGATTCACCCATGTTGTAGCATATAGCAACATTTCTTTTTATAGCTGATTGATATTCTATCATATCAACAGACCAGATTTTGTTTATTCATTCAGCAGTTGATGGGCATTTGGTTTGTTTCTACTTTTTAATTATTAGGAATAATGCTCCCATGAACATTTGTTTGTGTGTCTTTGTGTGGAAATATCTTTACAGTTCTCTTGGGTATAGATCTAGTAGTGCAACTGCTGAGTCATATAGTAACTCTATTTTCAACTTTTTCAAAGATTGCCAAATGTGTTCCAAAGTGGCTGCATTATTTTACATTTTGATTGTTGATGTATGTATGAGGTGATATACGGCTCTATATTCTCATTTCCCATTTAAAAAATTACATTAATTCTAAGGAGTGTAAAGTGCTACCACTTACTGGTATTATTTTCATTTCCCTATTTATTTTTATTTCTCTACTGACTAATACTGTGATTACCTTTTCATGTACTTATTGGCCTTTTGGATAATTTCTCTGGATATGCACCTTTCCAAATCTTGGCCTATTTTGAAATTTGATTGTCTTTTATTATTATAATGTAAGAGTTCTTTATATATTTGGATATTGGCTCCTAATCAGATAAATAATTTGCAAATACATTCTCCCACTTGGTAGGTTGTCTTTATGTACTCTTGACAGTGTTCTTTGATGTATTTAAAAAATACATTAAAAAAATTATTCTCAAGTTAATTAACATATAGTCTTGCCTTTAGGAGTAGAATCCAGTGATTCATCATTTACATATAATACCCAGTACTCATCCCAACAAGTCCTCTCCTTACTGCCTGTCACCCATTTTCCCAACCCCCATCAACCCTGTTTGTTCTCTGAATTTAAGAGTCTTTTATGTTTGCCTCCCTCTCTGTTTTTGTCTTATTTTTCCTTCCCTTCCACTATGATCATGTGCTAAGTTTCTCAAATTCTACATATGAGTGAAATCATGTGATAGCTATCTTTCTCTGACTGGCTTATTTTGCTTAGCATAATACCCTCCAGTTCCTTCCACGTTGTTGCAAATGGCAAGATTTTTTTCATTGCTGAGTAATATTCCATTGTACATACATACATATACACACACGGAGACCACATCATCTTAATCCATCAGTTGATGGACATTTGGGCTCTTGCTCTTTCCATACTTTGGCTATTGTTGATAGCACTGCTATAAACATTGGGGTGCATGTGCCCCATCAGTACTCCTGTATCCTTTGAATAATTTCCTAGTAGTACAATTGCTGGGTTGTAGGGCAATTCTATTTTTAATTTTTTGAGGAACCTCCACACTGTTTTCCAGAGCAGCTGCACTAGTTTATATTCCCACCCGCAGTGCAAGAGAATTCCCCTTTCTCCATATCCTTGCCAATATCTGTTGTTTCTTGAGTTGTTAATGTTAGCCACTCTGAGTGGTGTGAGGTGGTATCTCATTGTGGTTTTGATTTGTATTTCCCTGATGATGAGTGATGTTGAGTAT
Source organism: Helogale parvula (assembly GCA_004023845.1). Classification (NCBI taxonomy): domain Eukaryota; kingdom Metazoa; phylum Chordata; class Mammalia; order Carnivora; family Herpestidae; genus Helogale; species Helogale parvula. The sequence goes on from PJEM01001969.1 coordinate 239,433, forward strand.
TTTTTCATGTGGAAATGCAGTCTGGATGTCGTCTTTGGGAAAATGTCTATTTATGTCTTTTGCCCATTTCTTCACTGGATTATTTGTTTTTTGGGTGTTGATTTTGCTAAGTCTATAGATTTTTGATACTAACCCTTTATCAGATATATCATTTGCAAATATCTTTTCCCATTCTGATGGTTACCTTTTTTGTTGATTGTTTCCTGTGCTGGATGCACAAAAATTTTAAATTATGATCAATTTTATTTTTTATTTTGGTCATTGTGCTTTAGAGATCTTACATAAGAAAACACTAATCAAACACTAAAATTTATACTTAAGTGTTAAATAATAAATAATTTGGACACTTGAATTCTAGTCTTTGATCCCTCTTAAGCTAATTTTTATATATGATGTGAGGGAGGCATATTAGGTTCATATGGCTTTTTAATAATTTATCATGAATGTGGTGGCTTAAAACAACAGAAACTCATAATCTCACAGTTTTGGAGGCCAGATGTCTGAAACAAGTTTCAATGGGCCACAAGCAAGGTGCCAGCAGTAGTATGTTCCCTCCAGAAGGACAGAGGGAGAATCTATTACCTCTTTTAGCTTCTGGAATGCTGGTAACATTCTTTGGCTTATGGACGACATCAGTCCATTCTCTACATTTGTAATCCATGCTTTCCATTCTTCTGTGTCAAGTCTCCATTTCCTTCTTATAAAGAATACTTCTGATTACATTTTGGGCCCACCTTGATAATCTGGAATTATCTCCACATCTCAAAATTCTTAATTTAATCACATGTGCAAAGACACTTTTTCCAAATCAAGTAATATTTACAGATCCTAGAGAACAGAAACATACTTTTGGGAATCATAATTCAACCTATTAAATTAGGTGTCCAACCTTTCTTGTTTTTGCTTGTGGATATCCAATTGTCTCACCACTAATTTTTGAAAAGTTTGTTCTTTCCCCACCTAATTGCCTTGTCATACTTCTTGAAAATTAGTTGACCATCAATATATATTTTTTCTTCTGGTTCCACAGTTCTATTTCATTGATCTCTATGTCTATCTTTACAGCAGCACCACAATGCCTTGATTACTGTAGGCTGGTATAAAATTTTGATATTTGCAAATGTCTTCTAATTCTTTTCATTTTCAAAACGTATTATGGTAGTTCTTTTGTATTTCCTTTTGAGTTTTTGGGTCAGCCTATACATTTTTGTACAACAGTCAGCTTTGATTTTGATAGGGAATGCATGGGATCAGTATGTCAATTTGGGGGACACTGGTATGTGCTGACAATATTAAGTCTTTTAATGATATTGTGTAGTTTTCAGTGTAAAAATCTTAGAATTCTTTTGTTACATTTACTCCTAAGTATTCTTATTGATATGGTTGAAATTGGAATTGTTTTGATTTTTTTATTTCTCACGACTGAAGTATAGAAGTACTTGATTTTTTAATCATGATCTTGTATCCTGAAACTTTCATTAATTTATTAGCTGTAATACTTTACTTTGGTGGATGTCTTAGAATTTTCATTATACAAGAGCATGTTACTTGCCAATAGAGATAATTTTACTTCCTTCTTTTCAATCTGGAAACATTTTATTTTTATTTTCTTGTCTAATTACTCTGGCTAAAACCTCCAAGACATTGTTAAATGGAAGTGGCAAGAGTAGCCATGTTTATCTGGTTCTTGATTTTAGAGAAAAATCTTTTATAGTTTTCACATTGAGTGTGTGTTAGTTATGGATTTTTCATATGTGTCCTTAAACAAGGAAGTTTCCTATTTTTTAGTATATCATTTTTTTAATCACGAATTGATGTTGGACTTTATCAAGGTTTCTCTTTTTATATTCAGAAAATCATGTGTTTTTGTCTTTTCTTCTATTAATATGGTGAAATACATTGATTTTCATATGCTAAACCCATCTTGCATTCCTGGAATGAATCTTTCTGGGTCAACATATATAAATGTTTTTACATATTGGTGGATTTGGTTGGTTAAAGTTTTTAAAGTATTTTCCCATCACTATTCTTATGAGACTTTGATCTGTAGTTCAATTTCCTGTGATATTTTTGCTTAATTTTGTTATCAGGATAATTTTGACCTGATAGAAGGAGTTGGAAAGTATTCTCTCTTCTCCTATTTCTGGAAGGAATTTAAGAAGTGTTAGTGTTAATTATTCTTTAATCCTTTGATAGTATTCACCAGGAAAGTCATTTGAATCTTGGCTTTTATTGTGGAAAGTGTTCCTGAACACTATATCTCTACTTGTTTGAGGCCTAGTCGGGTCTATATTCTAGGTTTTCTTCAGTTAATTCCACTAATATGTTTCTTTCAAGGAAATTTTCTACGTAATGTAGGTTATCTAATATGGTGGCATATAAAAGTTCATAATATTCTGTTCTAATTCATTTTATTTCTGTAAAGCTTGTAGTAATGTTCCCTCCTTCTTTCATAATTTTAATAGTCTTTTTTTTCTTGGTCAAAGATTTGTCAATTTTGTTGACTTTCCAAAGAATTAACTTTTAGTTTTATTGATTTCATCTATGTTTATTTTTTTCTCTTCTCTCCATTTCATTTATTTTGGCTCTCATATTTAGTGTTTCCTTTCCTCTGGTTGTATAAGGCTTAGTTTGTTCTTTTTTTCGTATCTTAAGTTATAAGCTTAGCTTAGTGATTTGAGATATTTTTAATATAGGTGTTTACAGCTGATATTTTTCCTCTAAGCACTGTGTTCGTTGTCCCCGTAAGTTTTGGTTTGCTTTGCTTTCATTTTTATTCATCCCAGACTAGTTTCTAATTTCCCTAGCAGTTTCATCTTTGACCTCTGGGCTCTTTAGGAGTGTGCTGGTTCATATCCACATTTTATTCCCAAAATTTCCTTCTGCTAACGATTTAGAATTTCATTCCGTTGTGGTTAGGGAACATGGCTTATATGATTTCAATTCTTTTAACATTTTCAAGACTTATTTTATTGCCTAACATATAATCTGTCCTGGAGGTGTTTAAGTGCGTTCTGTTGTTGGGTAGAGTGTTCTAATAGATGCCGCTTAGTTTAGTTGGTTCATAGTGTTGTTCATTCTTCTTTTTCCTTGTTCAGCTTGTGTCTAGTTGTTTCCCCCATTTTTGAAAGTAGAGTATTTAAGTCTCCAACTGTTATTGTCGAATTATATTTGTTCCTTCAATTTGCCAATTTCTGCTTCACCTATTTTGGGACTCTCTTGGTAGGTGTACCTGTCTCCTGTTGACACACTCCCTATCTTAGTTGACTCTTTTGTGCGCAAGTGTAGGTAAAGCAATATTCTCAGTGTATTTCATATTCAACAAAAGTAATTGAATAACCAATGTTCTCAATCAGTGGCCAGAAAACATTTTCAGTAAAGGGCCAAATATCGTTTTAGGTTTCCGCAGGACATACGGTCTCTGTCACAACTACTCAATTCTGTTTTGAAGTGAGAAAGCAACCACAGAAAACATGAAAGCAAGTAAGTGTGACTGTGTTCCAGTGAAACTTTATTTACAAAAACAGTCAGTGGGCTGGACTATGTCTACCAACCCCTGGCCTAGATGATTGCTTTTTGGTGGTGTGATTTATTCACAGGGTATGTTTATCAATACTACTCTCTGTACTCTTTGTGACTGTTTCCTCTGCATTCATTCCAGCAAATTATTTTATGCACTTTACTCAGAGAAATTCTAAATGACCAACTTGTAATGAGTTTATTTGCAAGAAACAATTCTTCCTTTTTTAAGGTCTTCATTTCTGAAACATGGATATGAAAATTAACTCCTGTGTTTGTTTTTTTTACCAGCCATGTCTACATTAGTAGCATCCTGAATATTGACATTTGACATATAATCAATCTGAGACAGAATAATACTCTCATCCTCTATTTTCCATGCCTAAGCATAGTTTTGAAGGAGTTGCATCTGTGTTCAGAGGAAACCCCTGCAAATCAATTACAAAAGAGCAAACTGAGGTGTATCGTATTTAGCTGAGAAGGCATGAAACTTTGTGTTTGAAAATATTTGACCAGTATTGAGATTTCAAGATTTCAAGAATACTCCTGAGGTTTCAGAGATGCAGGGCAGGGAAACAGTGCCCATTCGGACATACAGGTGTGACAACAGGAAAATTGAGTGCTAATTGATTACTTGCTGTTCAGCGGCATGAAGCAGTCTGTAGCAGAGTCCAAATGAATAAACAAACAAATCCCACCTATAAAGTAGTGGAATGATAGATTGCTCAGGAAAGTTCTGTTACCAAGACACGTAAGTCAGAGCTGCAAGAATACCTTGGGAGGTATTCCGTGGGAAGAAACAAGAGACATGATGCACGTTATTTATACTATATGATTATCAAGGAGAGGATTTTTTTTTTCTCCAGAGCCCTTGAGTTGCTGCCACAAACTTCCTCAGTGAAAAAAGACACAGGGGGAAGTTATCTTGGTTTAACAGACTTGGAAATGATGGCCCACAGTGGCTTAGTGACATACCACTGAGCTTGTTCACTTCAGCTCTGGAACGCCTCCTGGGATGAAACCTGGACAGTTTCCCAAGCTGCCAGCTGGCAACTGCATTACAGCAACAAGTACGTATCTGGCTTTGGCTTTGGCTGTGTCTGGTGAGGAGGATAAGAGGATAATAGCAGCCACTCGTTGTTGGAAGTTTCTCTGATGCCAGGTCCAGGGATAAGGGTTTGACACGTGTTATCTCATTTATTCCTCACAAATGATGCCAGACAGTGATTTAAATGATCCTTATTTTAAAGATGAAGAAACTAAGTCTAAGTGCAGTTAAAGAACTGGACATATTTCAATCTTGTCTCTCTGATTCTAAAACTCTCTTTAAGTACTTTCTATAATTTTCTCGGGGCAACACACCTGTTCTGGTTTACTTGGCAGCTACACTGTGTGCTAAATGACAGCGATGTCATTCTGGCTTTCTGATCAGTCTCTTGTGAATCTGGGCAGGCTAAATTAGTCCCTCAGAGATGAGTAGGTGATCAAATTAGGCTGTCCCTGAATGATAGACCCACATGAATGAACCTGTTCTTGGGAGGCAGTAGCTGCCTACTTCTTGCTCCTTTTCCCCTTAACTAGAGGTAAATGTGGTGGGAGGTTCTGGGAGGCTAAATGCTGTGTAGGTGCCCTCCCTCCACCACAAGAGTTCTGCTCCCTGGTGCACACGCCCTGCATAATCCTCTCCCCTTGTGTATAAACAAAGCCTATGACTACGACAGGATATCACTCCTATGATTAAGTTATATACCAGAAAAAAAGAGAAGAAAGGGAAACCAACCACAAGAAACTCTTAAGGATAGAGAACAAATGAGGGTTGATAGAGCGGAGGTGGGTGGGGGTTGGGCTAGATGGGTGATGGGTATCAAGGAGGGCACTTGTTGGGATGAGCACTGGGTGTTGTTGTATGTAAGTGATGAATCACTGAATTCTACTTCTGAAACCAATATTGCACTTGTATATGAACTAAACTTTAATTACAACAATTTAAAAATAGATTATATGTCAGAGGTAAAGAAATTTTGCAGATGTAATTAAGACTCTAATTCTATTGGTTATGAGTAATCCAAAGGGAGATTATCCTGGGTTGGCCTGACTTAATTCAATACAAGAGTGGACAGTTTGAAGAGATCATTCTTATGTTCACCTTGAAGAAATAAGATGGCACTTTGTGAGAGGGCCACATAGCAAGGACTGCAGGCATCCAGAAAGACCCCAGCTGATGTCTGTGAAGAAAATGGAGATTTTGATTCTACGATGACAAAGAACTGAATTTTGCGAACAACCACATGAGGTTGAAGGAGAACTCTGATTTCCAGAAGATACAGATTGACCAACACCTGGATTGCAGTTTTGTTAGACCTTGAGCAGAGGACTCAGTTAAGCCATGCAGGGACTCCTAACTCACCGAAACTGAGATCATAAATGAGTATTGTTTAAAATCCTATGTTTGCATCTTTTTTGCTATATAGCAACAGGTAACGAATACAGAATCCTTTCTCAAGGAGGGATTTGGCAGGGTTGTCTAGACAAAGTCCCGCAGTCTGTTGTCTGCAAGCTGGAGAACCAGAAAACCAGGAGTGTTATTTAGTCTAGGTCTTTCAGAGCCCAAAGTGATGTTCCAAGGCAGGAGAAGATGAAGGTCTCAGCTCCAACGGAAAGCAATCTGCTCTTCCTCTACTTTTTTGTTCTATTCAGTTCCTTTAACAGATTGGATGATGCCCCACTCTCCCACCTCTCATAGTGATGAGTGCAATCTTTATTCATTCTACTGATTCAAGTGCTACTCTGTCTTGGAAACAACCTCAGAGACACACCCAGAAATGTATTACCTGCTATCTGGACATACTTTTGCCGAGACTGACACATAAAATTAACCAACACGGTGGGTTGGCCCACTTCTCTCTTGTCCCTCTCTAAACTCACCATCCAAAGGGCAGCTCAAGTGACCTTTCAAAACTGTCCAGCTGATCAGGTCTTTCCTTGCAGAAAGCTCTTTAATGTCTTTCCTCCTAACAAAAGTCTACTCTAAACTACCTCAGCTTACAACACCATGTATGACATGGCCCTTGCTCTTTCCACATTCATGGTGCCATTTCCTCCTTAGGCTTACACTCCAACCTCACAAGCTTTCCTTCACTTTTGAGAAGACACCACTACCACTTTCTAAACCTAGAGCCTTCACACATGCTCTTTGTTTGACTCTCTACACCACACTCTGAAGCACTTTATACTCACTGCTCAAGTTACTTTTTCACAGAAGACCTTCCTCCTTCCCTATGTAAGAGTCTTTATTTACAACTATTCTGTCTCAAGGATATGTAACTGTGTATTTGTGTATTTTTAATAATCTCCATCTTCCCTGGCTCATTACATTGTAAACTCCATGAGGGCAAGGCACATATGGATTTCAGTTTGCACTGAATATCCAGAATGGTAAACAAAGGTGGTATGCAATTCATTAGTGCTACTCACTGATAATTTTTTCTGTCTTCCAACAAGCACAAGGTGCAATAGCTCTTTGTGGTCCCTGGAAGACAGAGGTGAACATGGGACCTACTTTGGCTGATTAAATGCAAGAGGGTATGTCGATTATTACTTCTGAGTAGAGATTTGAAGGACCAGTAAACAAGTGTCAATATATCTACCTCTCCTAGCAGCACATGGTATTTTGGACTTGTACTCTGTACTACAGTGACCAGTGGCCAAATGCAGCTATTAAAATTTAAATTCATTGAAATTAAATAATAGCAAAAATGTAGTTTCTTGGTCACATTAACCACATTTCAAGTATTCAGGTGCAACCTGTGAGTAGTGGGTACCATCTTGGCAGAGCCATATTGACCATTTCCTTTACTACATAAAGATCTACTGGACAGAATTGCTGTAGATGCTGGAGACTCTGTGGTCTCTAGGTGAAGAAACTATGAAGCAAAGCCATCAGCCACCCCTCTTCCAAAAACCCATATTATATGTTTGTAAGATAACCTGTGTTATCAGCAACTTGTATTTCAGGTTTGTTTGTTTCTGCAGCAAAACCCAGCCTATCCTAACTGATAAAAGTCATCCTTAAGTATTTGCTAAATAACTTAATGATTGAATTTCATCTGAGGGAATTGGAGAAAGAAGAGAGATGGAAAAACTTTTAAGAGTAGTTAACAACATTAGCAAAGGTTTAAATCTGCAAAGTAATCAGTAATCAGGTCTCTGGGGTTGTATGGTTTACGTGATGAAGCTTCAGATAAGGGACCAGGAGAGAAGTAGTAAAGACTCAGAATCGGTACACAAAACATGAGAAAGTCAATGGTAGATTGCATCTGACCCTTAGATCTCCTGAAGAGTCATAACTGACAGAACCTCTAACTTAAACCCATGACTGATAACGCTTTACCAATTTAACCACTCTAGTATGCCACTTTCATAGACCTCCACATCCTTCATGTGCAGATGACAAACCTGGTTCAGAACATTACTATTCATTTTCCGAGAAGAGCATGTGTAAAGAACCTGGATGATGATTGGTACCCAGGAGGATGTCCTTTTGTTTACAGAATTGTGGCTTCAGCCAAAGCTGCAGAAGAGTCGAGAAATACAGGATGTTCCAAAGTCCGAATGAAGAGGGGAGCTACTTCCCTGTTGCCCTTGCTTGGGGGTGACATTAACTAGCCCCACCTCCTCCACTCAGCCTTGTCACCGTGTGAAGATAAGTACAGTAGGAAGAGTTGCTGCCTGCCTTTATTTCTCCCAGCGGGGAAGTGGTGAGAGGTACCTCCTCTCCCTGGAGTCAACAGTCCTCCAGAAAAGTCACTTTTAAAGCTTGCGAGTGGCCGAACTATTCTGCTCATGGGGTGGGTACAGGTTGGAGACAGGAGATTCTTTCTTAATGTTGGTGAGATTCAGGACTGGACACAAGGGGCAAAAGGGAGAAAAGATAAGAATAACATTTATTTATTTTTTAATGTTTTTTATTTTATTTTTGAGAGAGAGAGAGAGAGACAGACAGACAGGGTGAGCAGGGGAGGGTCAGAGAGAGAGGGAGACACAGAATCCGAAATAGGCTTCAGGCTCTGAACTAGCTGTCAGCACAGAGCCTGATGTGGGGCTCAAACCCATGAACTGCGAGATCATGACCTGAGGTGAGGTCAGACGCTTAACCAACTGAGCCATCCAGGCACCCCAAGAATAGCATTTAAAAACAACTGGGACTGAATCTCGGTACAAATCCTGAAGAGACCACTGGAGCAAGCAACACCACCACCACCACCACCTAAAAGTTGTGGAATTGGGCTGACACGCTAAGGATGGTGTTACTCATCTGTGAAAGAGTGGGGGCAATTTTATACATCCTTCTTAAAAAATTTTTTTAATGTTTATTTTTGAGGGAGAGAGAGGGAGGGAGAGACAGAGCATGAGGAAGGGAGGGGCAGAGAGAGAGGGAGACACAGAACCTGAAGCAGGCTCCATGCTCTGAGCTGTCAGCACAGAGTCTGATGCAGGACTGGAGCTCATGAACCATGAGATCATGATCTGAGCCGAAGCCAGACGCTCAACCGACTGAGCCACTGAGGTGCCTGGATATGCTTCTTCAAGTCTATTATTAGAAACAAGGTTTTCTCTAAAAGTTATCCTAATAATTTAAGATGCTTCAATGAGCCAGTTCTAGCAGGATGATGCTGGGGACAGAGGAAGCCCTTGAGGAGCTTCCCGGGTGCTACAGCTGGTGAGATGTTTTCAAAAATAGGCTCTTGAAGGCTCTTCACTTCTATCCCTTAAGCTGGGAGTTGATGAAACATAAAGTTATCATTAAAAGAAAATGTGGGGATACAATCTGATATTCTTAGAGTATTGCTAGTTTTATAATTAATTCATGGATGAGAGAGCCATTATCCGATAACATCCAGAAATGGGGAAATTATTCGTTTCAGACAAGCACCCTGGTCCTGTTATAATTTTTGATTAAAATAAAAACTTTCCAAGTTTTATTCTTCAAAATGTGATAGCTTCATGGGCAATTGCAGTCAGCTAGTTCCATTGTTGGGTTTCTAATTCCAGGGCTTATAATAATATTTTTTTTTGGAGTCAAACATGACATAATGCTAGGACTCCTGGAGCTAGCAAAGATGATAAAATGTTTTTGCCGCAGCAGGTGCTCTGCAAAATCCTTTATTAAAAAGGGCTGCCACACACGGGCTCAGGGTGTGATGAATTGTACAAAAATTAAGAGTGACATACTATGAATTTACAACATCAAAATTTCCCCCTAATTAAAGCAATGGGAATGGCCCCCAAACAGAATCTGGCTGGAGCTGGACAAGAATGATTATATTCCCCAGGAGTCCAGAAGAAGGATTCTTGACCCACTGTGCTCACAACAAGAGTACTTGAATTAAACTATAAGCTGGTAGTAAAAGGTAACTGACATTTTTTAATTAAAAGCCTTTCTTTTCTGCTATACGTTGACTTCTATTTCCAGCATGTGATGTGGACATTTCCTTTTTGAAAAAAATGTGTGTAATTAGACTTGGTAATGTAGCTGTCCTTTTGACAGAGTAAACCCTCCTAACAGTACGAGCATTCTACTTCTAGACATCAGAAGGGCTCACAGAGTCATTCAAACTGTGATAGAGTGTGTCTTAGCAGTGACCGAGGAAAGCTTGACAAGCAATATCTCCTAACAAGTCCACAATTGTTGGGGAAGGCGTTGAATGACTTTTCCTTGTTTGCACATTCATTCTTGCACAGAGGGAAACGAAGGTATGTGTGTGTCTCCTGCAGGAGGCATTTAATGAGCCACAACGATGGTACACAAACAGATGAACACTGTGTCTTTCAAAGCCTTTGGAAGAGAAGGGATAGGTGGCCAGGATCGTGTCTGGAACAGAGTTTTTCAGAAATAATAATGTACCCAAGCAAATAATGGACTCTGAAGCTAAATGAGCTCACTCCTCCCTAGGTGTATCTTCATCTCCTAATTGTCGGGTAGGTGTTTCCCACACTGATCCAGACAGGGACCCCTAGTGCTTCCTTCATCCAGCCGATTTTATGACTTTTTTCCCCTTTAGAACTCTGAGGGGGACATGAATAGCAGCACACATTCTCATTCTCATTCTCTCTCTCTCTCTCTCTCTCTCTCTCTCTCTCTCTCTCTCTCTCTCTCTCTCTCACACACACACACACACACACACACACACACATTATTTCCATATTTTCCCAAACACATACACAAAGGACTTCAATTTCTCATGGTTTCTTAAATACATCTGTATTTAAGAATAAATCCCAATAAATCATTTATTTTAATAACTTTTCTTCACAGGTGTGAAAAGCACTATTATTCATAGCTCAGACTTCAGCACAAAGCAGCTCCATGGTTTCTCCTAGCGGGGTAGTCTTGGGCAAGTTACATAACTAAATCTCTTTTGCAAAAGGAGGATGTTAATAGTATCTCTCCTCAAAGAGCTGTTCTGAAGTAGAAATGAAATTATGCATGTATAACCAGCGTATGGGATGCACCCACTAAATGTTAGCTATGAATATTTACCACCATTATAATTATTATCAACGAACTGAGACCTGAAATCACTCAAGCTAGTAAGAGATTGCATTTGCAGAAGCTGAAACTGGTAATAAATTCCTAAACCATTTCAGGAAGACAAGGAGAGACCTCTGCCTTTATTCATATACTCCTATTTTCATTATTCTCAGTGTCAGAGATGGGTGATGTCAGAAGGAGAGGGTAAGAAAAATCTGAGGACATGAAAGGGGCAAGAAGTGAAAAAGTGAGAAGCTGAAATGGAGGAGGGAGATTCCAGAGAATATGGAAGAATAATGTGGAGAATAGAAAGATGTAATGGTACCTAATTCTAAGACGACATTCTTCTTTTTCACAAGCTAGCAGCTTCTCTGACTGTTCCACTTATTTTAATGAGGACCCATATTCCAGCTCACATGCTTTTGAGATCTTCTCTAAATACTTTGCTATCACAATGATTTTAATGGTGTCACGGCCAGAGCAAAAATATCTGATCAAAATGGCATCCATGCATTAGTCTGTTCTATCCACACCACTGTGACTTAGAATCCACAGTCCCAGGATGGCAAATAGACTTCAACTCAGATACCATCTCCCACTGAGTGGTTCTGGCCACTAGCATTGTTGGGTTGAAAAGATTTCCAAGTCCATGTCTGGCTACAGCAACAAAGAATGGCACAACTCATGTTATGTCTGCCTCAGCATGGGAGGGGGGAGTGGAGGGCAAGATTCTCTTGTATTACTGTCCTTCCTACGATCCTTAGCATCGTATCATTACCTTAACTGGTTATGGATCTTATCCTTCCTTGAATTCACTATGTGCTATCATTTCATCTCTCCCCCATTTTTTTTGAGGAATTCAGAAAATGGGAGGTATCTTTCCCCCTCTCTTCTATTAATGGTTCCACATGAATGCTTTGCATGCTGTAAATATTGGTAATTATATGTTGACTGATTGACACCCGGGAGTAGAAATTAAGGTGTTTGAGTGAGTACAGGCAGCGCATGACAGCTCTTCCTTTCTGCTGGCATATTTTCCCCCAACCACCCAAACTGTAACACCTTCGGAGCTCCCTCGGTGCTTTTAAAAGGAAGACACACTTATGCTGCACGTGGGAAGGAAGCCTGTCTGTGACAGTCTGCAGGATTAGTCTCTGTAACACACAATTACCGGACTGTAAAGTTCACTGTTATTTTCTCTGTCCTGCAAGCCATTGGGAATGGCAGACCAGAGAAAGCAGATCTCTTTGAGAGGGAACACACGTGCACTCATCTCCACAGGAACCACACTGAAAAGGGCGTTCAAAGCCAGGGCACACAGGGCTTAGGTTTGGCAAGAATCACAGGTAGCGTGGAGAGCGAGTGCCTACTCACAGCGGTGCCATTTAACTCTTCCTATTCCCCACTGTGCCTCTCAATGGGTTCAATAAAAAGCCACAGTGAACCAACCATGGCAGGGACGCACCGTCAGCAAGTCAGAATAATTATGGCAACTTTCAGGCTGTCAGGATGTAGGTGCAAGAGACAGTCTTCATATTTGAGTTCACAAAGTGAGTGTGTGTATACACATGCACACACACAAAACAACGTGACCAGTGACAATGCGCACGGGATCAGCCACTGCAATTTCTCAGGAAACTGATCTAGCTGGATCAAGCCAGAGAGATATGTGCTGTCTTGTGCATCATGGAATGCTGAGAGGCATCCCTGGCCTCTCTATCATTAGTGTCCACTCCTGAGTTGTTATACAAGTGTCTCTAGATATTGCTAAATCCTCTGGAGAAATAACACCCAGAGTTGAGAACTGGTGGACAAGATCTTTCCAGTTTCCTGAGGGTGAAAGAGACGTCATATACACACAGGATTCACTGGTGATACAGTTTGACAAGTTATACACACGTTGAAGCACATCCTGGTATTCTATCACCAAGAATTGCCTCGAAGGATAGTTGTATCTGTCCCAAGCAGCAATTGTGTTAAAAAATGTCTTTAGTCTATTAAATACTTGCAAAGAACACAAAGTTTTAATTTTCAAACATATCACCCTACATTAATCAGAATATTTTCATGTAGATAGAAATATATATCCAAACAAAAGAAGTTATAACTACAAATCATGGCAAGGCTGGCAATATAACTAAATTGGAAATAAGGTGACAAAATAAATGAAAACATACAAGATTATAGAAGAAGAATGTCCCTTACTGCATCTTTCTCTGGATTGTTATAAACTGAAATGAGAAGCATGTACAATGGGAGTTAAGTGCACAATAGTTTCCACCTATCAAGTTACACTAATGCAAATAGATTTCTGAGCAGGTGTATCTAAATCCTGTGGTCATTAGTCTGGATTTGCAAACACCTTGACTTTCTAATGACAAGGTGGAGAAAAGTAAGTGAAATCCTCATTAGCATTAACTGAATGATGAAACAATGGTAAAAATACACCATATCATAAGCTTTCAATAAAATTTTATACCTTTTGTTACCAGGCATTTCTTCTATTTGTTTATATTCCTTCTACCTGTAGAGTTGGTTACTGCTAAATCACTTATTAGACAGTTACGGTATGAAAAGATGACAAAGATTGTGGCAAGTGGCTTTTAGGAAGCTTTCTAGTTCATAGTTATATTTTCTCCCAGAGAAAGTAAAGCATTTAGTCAAATTGCTTTCGCCAAGTAAAATGTAACTGTTAATTTAGCAGATCTAGGGCTTGAGTAAAGATTGTTTTAAGTATAGTTTTTATCACTAGGGAAAAAATCAGAAACACACAGTCACCTCAACATTATGTTTACGCTGGATAATGTAACCAAGTAGTAATTCTATCAAACTGATTCATCACACCATTCCTTCCCCTTCTAAAAACAAGGATGTTTTCTATCCAACAGCACACTTCTGCACAGAGGTGAAGTCACTACTTCTTTTTCATTCCAAGGAAAAGCCTTTCTATAGCATTGGATCAAATTGTGGACTGTTTTCATTCTTACTGTATTTGGTATTTTGCTTGACAATTAGGCATCTACAATCTAAGAACTTAATTCCTGCACTGGATTGGCATGCTGTTTACTCTTTTATTGTGCAAGACAATCCCTCGCTTGCTGAAATATCTACCCCATGTCTCCATTCTAACTATCAGTAACTTGTTGGAGCTTTCTTTCTTTCCAAAATGCAACTAGGGAGTCCAAATCAATGGCTAACAAACTTGTGAAAATGCAAGGTGTTTTCTTTTACCAACTGAGGTTAAATGTCTTCTGTGAATTTATATACACGATCAAATGATGGGAGTTAAAAACAAGAAGTCACCCCTCCAGACTTGGCTCAGAGAATACTGCCTCTATAAACCACCACGATCAGTCAGTCTATTCTTACTCTGTGCTGCATTGTTTTGACCTTAATTCCTGCTAGCAGTTAGCTAGTGGTATGAGGGTTATTTATTTTAAGGTCTTTCTCCCCTAACAAACTGTGAGCTACTTGATGCAACAAGCACATCTTATTTACTGGTTTATCTCTCAGAGAGTGTCCTTTCATAATACTTACCATAATTATGCTCACTTGTCTAATGTCTGTCTTCTCTGACGGACTGTTACTAGGTGGCACACGTTGGTGATAGTAACTTGTGCTTACATACACGGTACTTAAAATGTGTGAGCCACTGTCCAAAATGGTTTACAGTTTTAGTTACATCCTATCTCATCCTCAGAACTATATCAGAGTTCAATACAGCTTTAAATATTACGTTATAATTATTTCAAATGTATTTATTTTTGAGAGAGTGAGAGAGAGTACACGTGTGCACATGAGCAGGAGAGAGGTTGAGAGAGAAAATCCCAAGCAAGCTCTGAGCTATCAGTATGGAGCCTGATGTGGGTTCCAACTCATGAACTGTGAGATTATGACCTGAGCCAAAACCTAACGTTGGCTGCCTAACCAACTGAGCCACTCAGGCACCCCCAGCATCGTGTTTAATTAAGAAACCTCCTGTCAAAGAAATGAAGTAACTTACCTAAAGCAATCAGCTACTAAGTGACAGGGCTAGGATTTGAACCCATGTCATCTGGCCCAAAGGCAATTACTCTTCAATTATATTTTGCTGCCTATCAGCTACCCTGACAATGTTTGGTAAATGAATACAAGAAGGAAAATGAAAGAAAAATATTGAATTAAATGAAGAAAGGAGCAAATGAACAAGGAATTGGTAGTCATTATTAAATGTTTGCCAAGTAACAAAGAGTAGAATCTAATTGCCACAGCAAGAAGACAGAGTATCCATATACGGACAAAAAGGGTTTTATACTATATTTAAATAATAGAATGCTGAATTGATGTTAAAAATGATCATCTTGAGACTGGGTTAAGATGGCGGAGCAACATGGAGACCTTGAGCTTGTTTTGGCCCTGAAACGCAGCTAGAACAGCACCACACCATTTTGAACACCTAGGAAATTTATGTGAGGATTAATGCAACAACCTGCATAACTTGAGCCACAAAAATCTGCAGGCACGCAGTGCAGAGAGGTGAATAGGGGGAGAGAAAGGCTGCAGAGATTACGGAGCTGTTTTTGCAGAGAGAGGATAGAGAAAGAGAAAGGGGGAGAGTGTGGTGTATTGGGAGTGCAAGAAAAGCACTCTCCTGAAAGCTGCAGAGAAAGAAAGAGTGAAGATACTTTCAGGGGACCCAATGAGAAATCTATTCTCCACAACCACTGATGAGAAGAAAGGAAGAGTTCAATACCACCAGGATTCTATAAACAGTGGAGTGCAGCGGCTGAAATTCTGGAGCTCAGTAGGTGGCGGTGCTCTGGTGAAGAAGCAGGGTGACTCCCCAGGAGCAGACAGCAGGGTCTGAGGGGTCCAGGTGCCACACGGGGAGAGGCAGTTCCTTCGGTTGGAGAGCATTTGGTAGAGGCCATACGGCCTCCCCACAGGCAAAGGTCCCAGCAGACCCTGCAGAGCAGCCATGTTTGCTTGTATCAGGACAAAGACACCAGAATGTGGTGAAACCTGGTGCCGGCTGTGTGTTGTTGTTTGTCATAACCTCTGAATCTCTGCTGCTATGTGATCCCACAAATCTTTTCTGGGGCAAGCCAGCACCTGGCCATTGCTCAGTGAGACCCTCCCCCAGAGATCCGGCGCAGGTCCAAACCACAGGGGTCTCTGGGACCTAGGGTTCCAACAACAACCTCTGAGATAAACCTCTGGAGGGAGGTCCTGCCTGGCAGGCAGGCAGCTTGGACACGTACAGGGTAGAGGTAGATGGTGGACAAAGACCTGAGACAATGGAGGGGTGCTTGATTCCTGGCTGGTGCGAACCCAAAGACTAAGGAGGACCTGGGTGAAGCCATTTCCACCTCTGTCACACATGCACCCCAGTAAGCTAAGCAGCACCACCTAATGGAGAATAGAGCCATTAAACCAGCCCCACCCAACTGTGCCCTCCAAGCGCATCACCTAGAAGACAAGCACAAGTCACTCCATCTGCTTAGTGTATGGACTATGGAAGGCTTAATAGTTTCAGTCATAGGGCAAATGGGTATAACTTCATCTGGGTTTCATTCTGTTTACTGGTTTATTCATCAGTTCATTTTCTTTGCTTCTGTTTTTGCTTAAAATTTTTTCTTTCTTTTTCTATTTTCTTGCCTTTTTTGTTCCTGATTCTTGGCTACATAAAGAGAAAATTTTATTTTTTTTATTTTTTATTTAAAAAATTTTTACTCCATTTTATTTTATTTTATGCATTTTTTAATTAAAAACGTTTTTTTTTACCTTTTCCTTTTCTTTCACTTTTTCTCTATTCCATAAAGCTTCTTTCAACAAGAGACACCTAGGTTCTAGCTTCCTTTACTCAATGTTTTGTTTTTAATTTATTAATTTTTATTTTTTTATTTTATTAATTTTTTTCTTCCTCAAAATGACAAAAAGAACTCACCCCAAAAGAAAGAACAGGAAGAAATGATAGCCAGAGATTTAATCAACACAGATATAAGCAAGATGTCTAAACTAGACTTTAGAATCACTATGATAAGGATGCTAGCTGGGGTTGCAAAAAGCACAGAATCCCTTTCTGCAGAGACAAAGAAATAAAATCTAATCAGGACAAAATTAGAAATGCTATTAACTGAGATGCAATCTTGAACAGACACCAGGAAAGCAAGGATGGACAAAGTAGAGCAGTGAATCAGTGATTTAGAACATAAAATTATGGAGAATAATGAAGCAGAAAAAAGAGGGAAGTTAAGGCAAAATATCATGATATGAGACTTTCAGAACTCAGTGACTTATTTAAAAGGAGTAACAGCAAAATTAGAAGAGTTCCAGAAGATGGAGTAAGAGAGAAAGGGGCAGAAGGTTGATGTGAGAAAGTTATAGTAGAAAAATTTTCTAATCAGACATCAGAACCCAAGACGCACAGTGAAATTCCATTAGATTCAACAAAAAGGTTCAACCATCACTATGTCATATCATAGTCAAATTCACAAAATAAAAGGGCAAGGAGAGAATTGTGAAAGCAACAAGGAAAAAAAAAAAGTCCTTAGCCTATAAGGGAAGACAGATCAGGTTTGCAGCAGACTTATCCATAGAAACTTGGCAGGTGAAAGGAATGGCAAGATATATTCAGTGTGCTGACTTGGAAAAATATTCAGCCAAGAATTCTTTAGCCAGCAAGGCTGTCATTCAAAATAGAACAAGAGATAAAGATATTCCCAAACAAAAATGAAAGGAGTTCATGACCACTAAACCAGCCCTGCAAGAAATTTTAAGGGGGACACTTTGAGTGGAGAAAAAACAAAACAAAACAAAACAAAAAGGAGCAAAAGCAACAAACTTTAGAAAGGAACAAAGAATATCACCAGAAACACCAAAACAGGTAACACAATGGCTCTAAATTCCTATCTTTCAGTACTCATTCTGAATGTCAGTCAAAAGACAAAGGGTATTAACTGTCAGTCAACACAGAATTGGAAGTCCTAGCCTCAGCATCAGACAACACAGAGAAATAAAATGCATCCAAGTCGGCAAGGAGGAAGTTAAACTTTCACTCTTCATGGATGACATGATACTCTGTGGAAAACCTAAAGTATTGCACAAAAAAAGCTGGTAGAACTGATCCATGTATTCAGCAAAGTCACAGGATATAAAATCAATGCACAGAATTTGGTTGCATTTCTATACACCAATAATGAAGCAACAGAAAGAGAAATCAAGGAATTGATTCCATTACAATTATACCAAAACCCATAAAATACCTAGGAATAAACCTAAGAGGTGAAAAATGTATATACTGAAACCTTTAGAAAGCTTGTGAAAGAAATTGAAGACACACACACAAAAAGGAAAACTATTCCATGCTCATGGATTAGAAGAACAAATTTTGTTAAACTGTTGGTACTACCCAAAGCAATCTACATATTCAATGCAATCCCTACCAAAATAACACCAGCATTCTTTACAGAGCTAGAAAAATCAATCCTAGAATTTGTATGGAAGCAGAAAAGATTCTGAATGGCCAAAGCAATCCTGAAAAAGAAAACCAAGACTGGAGGCATCACAATCCCAGACTTCAAGCTGTATTACAAAGCTGTAATCATGGTCCAAAGAGAAGAACAGATACATAGATAAATCAAATGGAATAGAGAACATAGAAATGGACCCACAAACATGTGGTTTTGACAAAGCAGGAAACAGTATCCAATGAAAAAAAGACAGTCTCTTCAACAAATGGTGTTGGGAAAACTGGACAGCCACTTGCAGAAGAATGAACTTGTACCAGTTTCTTATACCACACACAAAAATAACTCAAAATGGATGAAAGATCTAAATCTAAGACAGGAAGCCACCAAAATCCTAGAGGAGAAAACGAGAGCAATCTCATTGACCTTGGCCGCAGCAACTTCTTACTCAACACGTCTCTGGAGTCAAGGAAAACAAAAGCAAAAATGAACTACGGGACCTCATCAATATAAAAAGCTTCTGGACGGTGAAGGAAACAACGAACGAAACTAAAAGGAAACTGACAGAATGAGAGATGATATTTGCAAATGACATATCAGATAAATGGTTAGTATCCAAAGTGATTACAGCTTGGTGGTTCTGAGAAAAGTTAAACATTCTATTCTATTGCCATAGAATTACCATATCATCTGGCAATTCTACTCCTATATACCCAAAAGAATTGAAAGCAGGGAACTGAACAGTTATTTGCACATTTATGGTTATATAAGGTTTTTTTTCTTAGCAATAGTCAAAAGCTGGAAACAACCCAACTATCCATCATTGAAAGAATGGACAAATGATATGTAGAATATGCATGTGATGGAATGTTTCAGCTAATGAAGAGGAAATGAAATTCTGATATATACTCCAATGCAGATGACCCTTGAAAACATTATGCTAAATGACATAAGCTAGACCTAAAAGAACAAATATTCTATGTTTCTACTTATGTGAGATACCTAAGATAAGCAGTAACAGAAAGTAGAGAAAGAAAGTAAAGAAGAGGATATAAAGGTCTAGGGGGAATGGAAAATGAGGAATTATTGTTTGAGGAGTATAAGATTTGGAATGATGAAAAAGTTCTGCGTATACATAGAAGTGATGATTATTCAACATTATAAATATGTTTCATGTCACTCAAATATACCCAGAAATGGTTAAAATGATAAATTTTATATATTTTATCCCAATATAAGGAAATTTAAAAAACATAGCAAATCATCAGATCTAAAGGTCAAAAACTTAATGCTCCTCTAAATTTGCAAAAAGAAAAAATGACTCAACATTTTATTAAATATTGTAGTGGAGGTCATAGCCAGACCAATATAAAGTTAGAAAATGAAGACCACACATATCAATAAAGAACAAGTGAAAATGTATATGGGCACATCACATAATTTTGCAGAAACTTCTAAAATCTAAATAAAGTTACTAAAACTAGCAATTAAACTTAACAAGTTCACAAGACCCAGAACAAGGTCAATGTACAAAAATAAAATGTATTTTAATTTAATAGCTAGAAATAATTAAACATAAAATTAATAAGTACCACCCAGGAAACACTTGGAGATAGATTTATTAAAATTTGCATAAGATCTTTACACTGAAAGCAAGAAAACTTTCCTAGGAGAAATTATAAAAGACCTAAATAATCAGGAAGACATATCCTGTTCCTGAATGAGAAGATTCGGAACCTTAAAATATCAATTCTTATAAAACAAATCAGTAGATCCAGTCAACCTCAATCAAAATGCACTCCTTTGAGTCTAGATTATTTTACTCAGTGCAATGTTTGTTAGATTCCTCCATGTGGTAGCCATGCATTGATATTTTGTGCCATTTTATTGCTGAGCAATATTCCACTACGTGTGTGTCTGTTTTCTATCCATACATTCATTCCACAATTTTTTATCCCTTTTTTCTGTTGTTAGACAGTATATTATTTCAAAGTCTAGGGATAATACTGAATAAAGCTGCTATGAATATGTATGTATAAGAGTTTGTATGACTACGTTTTCATTTTTTTTTTTTTTTGGGTAAAAAACTAGGAATGGAATTGCTGCCTCATGTAGTGTGTGTATATTTATCTTTGTAAGATACTGCTAAACTGTTTTCCAAAGTGATTTAACCTCTTTGCTTTTACATCAGAAATATTTCAGAATTCTAATTGTTCTGTATTTGTATCAACATGATATATATGAAATTTTTTTGTATGGAAAATTTCAAAAATGTAGTTTTAATGGTGAAAGAAAACAAATGTTTGCTTGAAGTGGTGGGAGCTGACTGCAAAGGGACAGAAACATTTTGAGGTAAAGGAAATAGCATTTATCTTGATGGTCTTGGTCATTACATGAGTCATGCAGTTGTCAAATCTCATCAGAGTGTACACTTTGAATGGGTACATTGTATTGTATATACATTTACTTCAACAACAATAGTTTAAAACTAACTCAGAATGTTTTCTAACCCAAGTACTGTATTCTAGGGTAAGCTATTATTTTAATAGATATTTGTGAGTAATTTGGCTATGAATAAATATATTCCTATTCTAAGTGTGGGGAATTCCTCCACTTGGTAAAACAGAGCTTCTTTCTCACTTGAAGCCAGGGAATGGGCATGTGACTTAGGTTTAGCCCAGCATATAAATCCCCTAAGCACACTCTTTTCCATTTTGAGTTAGAAATTGGTCGTATGATGAAGTCAAAACTGCAGAAATTCTTGGGAGAGATGTGATGGCAGTGAGAGCTACAGACCTAGTAGCTCTTATTGTCTGGCAAGAATCGGTGACTGGGGTCAACTGTGGTGTGTGTGCCTGGCATTGGAAGCACTGGAATGTTTGTGGGACAACAAATCTAGCAACAGAAGGGAGCCAGGTAGGTTCACTGTGTCCTGGATTGAAAGGAAATCTCTCTGACATCATCAGGAGATTCTAGTACCATTAGTAAGGTAGAGCAACTGGGATCCCCAGCAACAAGTGGCCAGGGGATTGCTTTTCCTTCCCAGTGAGCTGGAGATCTCTCTTCTCTGCCAAAAATCCAGGCAGGCTGGCAAGAGGAACTCAGCCACCAGAAGCATTCAGCTTGGGAAGCACTATCCCCCACAGGCAAAGGAGATTCCACTATAGCAAGTGCCTTTGAAGACTAGCTAAAGGGAGTTCTTTAAATAAAACATTTGAAAATTTAAAAAAAAGCTTACAAAATGAGGAAAGAATATTAATAATGGCAAAAGCAGAAGTAAAGGTACATATAATACATGTTCTTTTTCGAATTCATTATATAAATCAAATTTGAATATTGAAACAAAAATTATGACATCATCAGATCTAACAATGATAATTAAAAGTGGGAAGGGACAAGGACCTATATGGAAGTGTTTTCCACAAGTCACATGGAGTGGTAACACGCTCATAGTAGTGGACTTTGATAACTCATGTAACTGCTGGAAAACACCCATCTGCTCTGTGCTGAGATTTTTTTGTGTATTGACCCAAAGCCCTAACACCGCATACTTTAAAACCCCCTTTCTCTCACATGAGTTAACGATCACTGTTTCACTGTCTCTTTCTGCATGCCCATCACATTTGTAAGCCTTCTGATCCTAAAAAATACAGAGCAAAGACCCTTACTTGGGGCTCTTGTCTCCTTCTGGACATTAGATTCTCTTGTATTCAATTTTGTGTCCACTCTCTTCTTGGACAAGAGAGAACTCCAGACTCAAAGTCTGCAAAGTGCCTCAAAATGCCTGAAGTAAAACTGATAGGGCTGAATGGGAAAAAGACATATTAACATTATAGTTGGAAATTTCAACACTCCTCTCTCAAGAACTGAAAGGACTACTAGACAGAAAATCAACAAGAATATAGAAGATTTGAACAACATAATCTATCAACATGATCTAATGACAAATAGAATATTTTACCCAACACCAGAAGAACATGTATTTTTTCTAGTTCCATGGGACATTCATTGAGATACACCATACTCTGAATCACAAACAACCTTCTACAATTTTGAAAAAGTTGAAATCATATAGAGTGTACTTTCTGTCCATAATGGGCTCATACCAGAAAAATCATTAACAGAGAGACAATGGTAAGACCTCTAAATATGTAAAAATCAACCAACACATTTCTAAATCATCTATGGATCAGAAAGACTCAAAGGAAATTAAAAGTTACAGCCAACTGAATATCAAAATTTAATATATCAAAATATATGATATACAACTAAAGCAGTGCTTAGAGGACAATTTATAGCATCAAGTGAGTATACAAGAAATGAGGAAAGATCTCAAATCAATAACCTAATTGCATGCCTCAAAAGCTAGAAAAAGAAGAACCAAATAACTCAAAGCAAGCAGAAGGAAATAATAAGTCAAATGGAAATGAGAATACAAAAATAATATAAATCAATGTGAATCAATCAAGATGTTTCTTTGAAAAAAAAATAATTGATAAAGCCCTAGTAAGACTGACAAAAATAAAAGGGAAGAGGGCACAAGAATGTCAGAAATGAAATAGGTGATTTCACTGCAGATCCTGCAGCCATTAAAAATAAAACAAAGAGATATTATCAACAATTTTATGCTCATAATTTTGACAATTTAAAAGAAGGAGCTCACTTTCTCACAAACCACAAACTACCCAAACTTAATCTAGACGAAAGAGAAATTCTGGGGCGCCTGGGTGGCTCAGTCGGTTAAGCCTCCGGCTTCGGCTCAGGTCAGATCTCACGTTCGTGGGTTCGAGCCCCGCGTCAGGCTCTGTGCAGACAGCTAGCTCAGAGCCTGGAGCCTGCTTTCGGTTCAGTGTATCCCTCTCTCTCTGCCCCTCCCCCTCTCATGCTCTGTCTCTCTCTGTATCAAAAATAAATA